>JAUMTR010000016.1:3854023-3864567 GCA_032270685.1 Microctenopoma stevenorrisi
TAATACACTTATATATATATATATATATATAAGTGTCTTTATCATAAACCATGTCATTACTCTGAGTCTGCAAAGTACAGCTAACACAGCCGGATACATGTGGTGGAGTAACAACAGGACTTTCTAAAACTTAGAAAAGTTTTATCAGTTTGAACAGGTTTGGGATTCCATAGCGTTTAAGCTGTGGAATCTGCCGGTCCGCTGTTGTTGCTGTTGCTCGGTCACACGAGTAAAAGTATGAACAGCTGACATCACCGGGGGAGGGATGTCAGGATGGTGTTGTCAGCCGACAAATAGTGTCATAGGCCATTTCCTCTGTTGAGAGATCCAAGATGGCTTTCTCTTTTTGTTTTTTGGTGACAGTAGAGAGTCGGACAGGAAACATGCAACAAAGGTCCCCAGCCGGACTCGAGCCAGGAACATTGCAGTTATGTGGCATGCCTGTGCACAAACCATTAGGCTGTCAGTGTGCTTCGTGTGGATGCCTCTCTTTACTCCCCTTTCACACCACTGGTCTTCTCCGGCCTGAATGTGGACATTGCTGTCTCCAGACAGACCGCTGAGGCTTTCTTGGTGGACACGTCTGTGCACAAACTCCATTCCTCTGCTAATGTCTGGGTGTCTCATAGTTCTGAAGGACAAGATCTTGCTACGGTTGGTTGCTCCATTTGAAATGTACAGGGATATAGTGTTTGCTGGATCTTTTGCTGGATTCGACAAAAGCCCACTTTGGATAGTCGCATGTTTACAGCGCTTCTTTGATCTGTTTGTTTGCCCTTTCCTCTACCCTTGTAGGCACGCTCTCTGCCCGCTGGTGCAGTGTTCTGATCACGCTAGTTTGTACTCTAGACGGTGGTGAGAGTCAGTTTCCCGTATCCTTTGATGTTAAGGCATCTATCTTCTTCTGCGTGCTGCACAATTAAGAGGAGCCGACGTTTTCCTCTAACGTGCTCCTGCGTGAACTTGATGTTAACGTCCAAAGAATTCCTGTTTTTTATGAAAGCTCAAGTTTTAAGGTTTAACCAACGCTTCGTCCACAAACCGGTGACTCGGTGTGTTTCCTGTATGAGTTAAAATGTGGAGATGAATAATCATTTGGGATACAGAGTGGGTGAAAAAGGTGGTGGAGAGCCAGAGGTTGGACAGAGCATATATATGGTTCGGGCTGATTCTGGTTCTGCTGGATAACGTCCTGTCTTGTGGTAGCTGTTTTGGTGTGTGTGTGGTTTTTTTGTCAGGTTTCACCTCAGGGCCACATATAGTTTCTGGCCACAGAAGACCAATGGTGTGAAAGGGGGAGTAAAGAAAACCATCTATATCAAAAGGAAACGTAGGAGGTGGTCTGCAACACCTGCGTCCAACGCGGTGCTGACATCCCTCCCCAGGCAGTCTCAGTCATTCACGCTTTTACTCGTAACCCGAATGACGCAGACACGGGCTGAGTGGAACACCAAACAGCAGATGGCAACAAGTTACTCCAAGTAACTCCACACAGCCGCAGCCTGGGTTGGTTGGAACCCATAGAGCATTTTAGTTGTTTCCACCTGCTGTAATCATCTCTAACAACTGTTTGATCTGCGGGTGGGCGTTTGTTTATAGATCGACTAGAACTGGAAAAAGAAGTGGCCCAACTGCGAGTCCAGCTGTGTAAGGCATCAGTTCTTGGGGAAGTTGAAGATCTCAAGAGGGCCCTAGACCTCAAGGAGACGGAGAGGGTGCAGCTCAGCCTAAAGGTGGAGGTGTGTATCAGAGAAATTGTATTTTATTTTCACCAGTGGTTCAGAGGAGGCTGTGCATGTCTTGTCTAAGTCGCCGATTTTACTCTGAAGAAAAATGGGAAACATTCTCCCAGCTGGGCTGGAAATGAAAACAACACGTACATGTTTGGGACTTCGCTTGCCTCCACCCTGATCAGGGTTATTTCAGTTGCAGGCTCTCATCCATAGTCGCATACCCTGTCAAGTTCACGCCACGCGATCCTCTTAAAATCGTCAGATGAAGTGACATTCGGAACGGGAGATCAGAAATCAACCAGCAGCCATTTATCCTTCTCAGACTGGTGCAATGTGTCACTTCTATCACTGTAACAAGACAGGAAAAAAAAGGAAAGAGCTATGCTGGGTATCAATAAAATGTTAGTAGAAATAGCTGCACTTTAAGCATTGGCACATTCCTCTAATCTTTGATGTTTCTTTCACTGAAAATGTGTTTAAACTCCCACGCCCACCCCCCCTCTCACAGAGTAGATGTTAAAAGATGGAGTGGGTGTTTGCATGTATCACCGGGGGCATCTCTTATGGTTTTATGTGTAGATCAAAATAGACATGGGAAAGGTTTCATTTTAATGATAAATGAGCAAAACGTATATAGTATAATGAGGAGAATGGAGAAAAGGATCCACATTTGTATACAGTCTATGTTTGCAACTAATCAGTCTACGCTTACATTAAGTTTATTAAGTATAAATACTTAAACAGCACCAGGCTCACCTCACTTATTACCTATTTCAGACCCTACTTTACACTTCAGTCAAACTTAAAACTTCAAAGCCATCGTGTTTTTTTTGTGGATATGATGTTAATCCAGCACAGGTCTCCTCTCCGACTACTTTTCAGATAAGATTTGCAGATATAAACCAATTGTCGACGGCACAGTTTCAACCTTCTTTGACCTTTCTCTCTTGGCTTCCCTTTTTCTTTTTTAACTTGCTGAGCATCTTTTCTTTTCCACTTTCCCTGAACATCAGCTGTCTTGTTCCTCCCTTTCCTGGCTTCCATTTCTCCCTCCACAAACAAAAACACAAAAACCTTTTTGACCCTTCTCATTTCTGTTTGCAAGGAGTTGTCATCAGACCTGGCACGACGTGAGCAACAGCAGCTACGAATGCTTCAGCAGTTGAAGGATATACAGGTATGTTGATTAGTGGCTGTCACACTGCCTTTCATCAGTACACCGTTGATTCTAATAAAGGACTGGTTTTTCTAGTGGTAATTCATCTAAAACACGCTGTGTTTAGTGTGTGGTTCTGGTCTCCTCCTTCACAGAACTATGCCAATAAATGGAAAGTTTATGCTGCAATAATGGCGTTCGGTAAAAAGCACAGATTCAGATGCTAAAGTATGCATATACACTTTATTCATATATTCAGTCATCCTTTCAGAGCCGAGGGCAGGCAGAGAGGAGGGAGACGGAGGATTTACTCCAGGAGAGCACGAGGAGCAGGGATGAATTGAAGACCAGAGCCCAGGAGGCTGTGCGCCAGTGGAGGGCAAAGTGCAGGAGACTGCAGAAGGAGCTGGAGGAGGCAAGAGCCCAGGCTCAGTTCCACGCTGACAAGGCCTCGCAGGTCGGTGGAGGCAGATGCATTTATTACGTGACTTCTGACACAACAGCCTACAGTAGCAGCTGCTGTTAAGTAGGTGGTGATCTTTATAATGTTGTCTGTCACCACATCGATAAAATACCCATCTCAACAAATCCCTGAGTCTGGTGAACCGAGTGCTAAGTTGAGATCTTTTATATTCTGTTCTTTAGTGTGTAACTATTTTAACCAATCTCCCAACATTATGGTGCAGTGTTGTAGTTGTAGTCAATTAGAATTTAAACCATTGTCTCTCTGGCTCAGAATGTAACCGTCTACTTTGTGCGCGAGGTACTTGGCGGTGAAGCAGAGGAGAAGCCCGCATTAAAATGTACAAGTGCTTTAAAAGCACCGATAGGAAGACCTCCATCATGCCTCTGTCATCGTTAGAGTAGCTTTAGTTCTGCGTGCGTTGAACATAAATAAGTCTCCTGGTTTCTACATTATGTAGAACAGCAGGAGCAAACAAGTTGGGAACATACGCAGACGGTAACAGGCAAGCTAAAGTGCGCCTGCTGTACATTATTTAGAGTTAAACACGCACGTTTTGGCCACTGTAGAGTATAGAAATCAATCTTTCCTGTTGGCTGTGGCTGTTTATCTGGCGCATGGTTAAAGAGGTGAAAGTCTTTAGTTGCTATAACAGAACTTTAAACCTACTTTAATGAGTTTCACTGCAGTGTATTGACTAGTTGTGTGTTGGAAATAGTGAGCAACAGGGGCACAAATCCCAGTTAGCTGTACTCGTTGTCTTCAGGCGGCTCTGTCTCAAAGGTTCCGGCTAGTGACTGGCCATCTGGCAGCTCAGACTCGTACTGTCTTTGTTGCATTTTCATAGCAGTGGAGCCTGGCTCATGCACAACTGCATTGACTTAAATGGCGTTTGAAAAACTCAAACAATCGATTATCTCTCTGCTGAAATACATTTCTCAAGTCCAGCAGTAAACTAATTTGTGCTGCCAGTGGGAAAAAACAGACAAACATAGCCTCAGCCAAACTGTTTCTGCATCTCAGCAGCTTCAGTACATCCAACCAGCGACTAAAGCGGTGCACAGAATATTGGCAAGTCTTGTAAATACCACTGCTCGAAAATATCAAGTCTCTCATTAGGATGTTATATTTCTTTTTTCGCAGCTCTGTGTTTCTAAACAGCAATTTTCAATTTAATAGCCGTTCAAGTTTAGTTCTCGCTTCAGAGAAAGAAATCGACACCTTTGCATCACTGGGGAAATGCGCAAGTTTGAATATTTATGGGCTTTTCTGGTTCAGCTGCCTTTCATAGTTGAAGTGGGCTGAACAAAAGCATCACCTTCTGGGCCTTTAGTGTAATTATTGGAAAGAGCAGATATATTGTTCATACTGTAAGTGATGCACATTTGTCGTATGATGAAGAGAAGCACTTCTCAGCGCCTATGAAATAAACAGTACGAGCGATACACAATGAGAAACGTCCTGGAGCTGACGTCTTTTGTATCAAAGTCAGAATAAAACTCCAGTGTGAATTAACTTAATAATAATATAACCAAACACGATGTCAAGGAGTCTGAGCTCCTTTCCATGCTATGCTACAGCAGTTGTGCTTAGCTGAATAATTAACCACTGGATATTATTATTAGCTTGAAAGTCACCTCCCAGTGATTTCCATTTCATTTGAACTGAGTGAGTCACCTCCAAACTCCGTCAGCAGCCTTGCGCCTCGCAGACAGACTCCCACCTGGCATACCCAACGTGACGCGAATTAATTACAAAATCATTTCTGCCCCCTTAATGAATTAGAGGAGAGAATCAAGTGCTCAATTAAATGATTAGGTTCTGAGCTACAGCAAAGTCTTTGCAAATTCCAGTCAAAGCCGGAGTATTAGAAGCAATCTGCCTTGAACAGACCTGACCATTGTCCCTTATCAGAAAGCTGAGTGCGAGCTATTTCCTATCGGCGCGAGAGCTGGTACTGCATGTGTTTCTCTCCCTCTGTCTCTCTGTCACTCTTTCTCTTGCTCTCATCATTATTGTTAGAGCTCGTCTTTTTACACCGTCATCCTCCCTTTCTCCATTTGTTGTTCTTCATTTCCCTTGTCCTCTGCCTCTCCCTCCCCCACTCTGCTGCTCTCCTGTTCCCCCTCCAGGCAGCCAGAGAAAAGGAGAGCTCTCAGGCCCAGCTGAAGGCGCTGAGCCAGCAGACCGAGGCAGCCCGCAGGGAGCTTGCTGAAATCCTAGGACGTTTAGCCCAGCGCGAAGAAGAACTCTGCCGCAAGGATGTAGAGCTGTCCGAGACCCGCCAGCGGCAGTTGTCACTGGAGCAGGAAATCCGGGAGGTGTGTGGTCCAGAAATAGAAGTTCTCATTCAAATCACTAAGGACACGAAATAATTACATGTTTTTTTTCCATTGGTCTGGTTTTTATTGTTGTTCATATTTGAACCCATCAGACTATTTGCAGTTTAATTTATTGGTTCAAGAGCAATATCATCGTTTCAAATGTAACATCACTGTCATCACAGTGGCTGAATCAAACGGTCCCTCTCTCCCCTCGTGGAGTGTCATGTAATGATGACAACTCTTTGAAAGTCAGCCTGGATTGAAGCTGTGCCAGGACACATGTCAGTTCCCTTCTCTGAAATGCTTGTTTCGTGTTTATAAGCACATTAGCATTCTTGTACAAATCCCAGTCTGCATCAGACTTGAATGAACTTTTGATTTATTACTGTTGTCAGATCAATTTGTCTTGTTCAGACTGAGGAGTGTTTTTAAAGTGAACATTTATGTTTAACAAAATCACTACAGCGCAGGGAGTCATTGATAAGATCCTAACAGTGCTCTTAACCGTAGGTGAGGGAGGCTTCAGCTGTGCTGGAGGAAGAGACTCGGCGCCAGGAAACTGTCCAAGCCAGACTAAGAGAAGAGAACCAGAGGCTAGCGGAGCGAGCTGAGGTCCAAGCCCGTCGCTGTCAGAGAGACCAGGACGCAGAGGCCGAACTCCAGGCTGCCCTGAAGCAGGTGACCTCAGCTCACGCCCAGCTAGTGCAGAGGCTAGCAGAGGAGGAGAACTCCAGAAAGGAGCTCCAGAAGACTGCCTCCGAGCTACAGGCCAAGCTGACGGTGGTGCAGGAGGAGCGCGCCACGCTGGGGCAGCAGCTGCATCTGGAGAGAGACGTGCATCAGAAAGAGCTGCAGAGCGTGAAGGCGACGGTGGAGGAGAGCCGCACAAAGAAGGATCGTGAAGTGCAGGACATGCTCAAGCTCTGCAGCCGGGAGCGAGATGAAACACAAGCACTCCTGAAGGAGGTGAAGGTAGTCTATCTCATGATTATGGGCTCGATGAAACCACTGTGAAACCTGGACAGTAAATGTGCCACTAGAACCATTGGTTATATGGTTATGTACGCGTGGCAGAAATACTGGAATCAACCAGCTTATTTCTTTATTTAAACCTTCGCATACTGTACCTAACAGGGCTGCAGGTATCAGGTGTCAGACACTCTTCTTCACTTATTAAATTTCTTGAGGTCTCAAGGTCATAAACCAACTGCTTTGTTTCCCTTCACCCCGAGACATAGATGACAGAACACCACATTATCATTGGCACGCGCATCACATTCAACGCACGGCAACATGCCTCAGCCACTAAACAGCTGGCATATTTCCGACTCAGCGAGACGCAGACTAAACCCTCGTTCTGACTCATTTTCTTCCCTGGCTGGGCCTGTGTCCTCTGAGTGCGGGTGAATCGGGGGGTGGCTGAGTTCCTAATGGTGTGTGGTGCCCCACTGATCCTCACCGCTCTTCCAAAGCTCCAAGCGTGAATATTTAAAAACCCGATAT
Organism: Microctenopoma stevenorrisi; assembly: GCA_032270685.1. Classification (NCBI taxonomy): domain Eukaryota; kingdom Metazoa; phylum Chordata; class Actinopteri; order Anabantiformes; family Anabantidae; genus Microctenopoma; species Microctenopoma stevenorrisi. Next base: position 3,861,203 of record JAUMTR010000016.1, read on the forward strand.
CAGACCTCAGTCTCATCAAGGCAGTTACGGAGATTGGGGACTCCCCCAGATCCCCACCCATTCTCCCCCTTCAGTATCTCCAGTGATGAGCCCTCATGGGTACATTGTTTCTTATAGGGCATGGCTCTCCCTGATATGGTTGAGTTTAGCCCATTAGCTGCGCTGAATGGCATTAATATCTGACATAGCTCACTGTAATGGTGTCATTTTCCAGTGCAGTGAGGACAAGGGCGTTTGCTCGAATGTTTTTAAGTAGTAGCCTACGGCTGCAGCAGATGTCCCTAAGAAGCCAACCCAATATTCACAGCGCACAGCCAGAAGCCTCCATCACAGTCAACTGTCAGAAATATTCTTATTTTCTTGTCCTTGTCCTCTCACTCATAATGTCTCCTCTACTCCATCTTCCTCTTTACTGTCTCTCTCTGGCTTAATCCCTCTCTTACCGCCTCCCTCCAGTTCTAATTTAGCGTTTCCTCATTTGTTTTCCTCACTCACTCCAAGCATTTGTTTCCCATGTCTCTCCTTTGTCCGTGTCACCTCTGTCACTCTTGGGGCTCAGCCTTTTTGCAGCATCTTTAGCTGTGTGTCATGATGTGATCACTGTAGATAAGGCTGTAATGTGTGAAGAAAGAGCCAGAGCTGCTGTGGAACATCCAATAAGGTCTCAGACTATAATTTCAGTCTTCACAGTGGTATTTATATACTTTCTTAACCTTTTGCATGATGGTCTCTAGTTAAAAATAAACCTACCTCCTACATTTGTACTATATCTGTTCTATATATCTTAGCAGATGAACCACCGGTCTTTATTATCTCAAATTATTGTCAGAATATTGTAGTTATTGTTACTCTTTACTAGGCAAGTGCAGCATCAGACAAGGAGCTGTGTGGGGTGCTGCGCATCAAGTTGGACAGGATGAAGGATGAGTGTGATAAGCTGGCAGCGCAGCTGAGCACGAACGACGAGGCACACGCTCTTCTCCTCAGAAAACACCAGCTACTCAGACAGGAAATGGATGACAAAGTAAGTCCTGCTCCTCCATACTTTTCAAACCGCGATTGATATCAAATGACATCAAACTCAACGATAAAATGCTTCATATCTGCAGCGGAATACATTTATTCTCAGTAGGTGGAATGAAACGCTGCAGCTGATTTTAATGAATCGTGACTAAAAGTACGAGGACGTTTTAGGAAGAGAAGAAACTGTGGCACACTTATTGCCATCACGTGATACAGTTTTAGCAGCAGCATGCTGAACCAGTGACGCTAATATAATGTCTGACAGACTGCATGTTTGTGAAACACTGAGAGAGGCTTCGTTTTTTCTTGTTACATTTTAGGACCTGTATCTTTTCTGAATCACGTTTGTGCAGCCAACACATAAACAGACCTACCATCTCCTCCATGCTCACTGATCTAGGATATGTAAGGTGTCAAAATCGGGACTATTTCTAAATCGTCTTTATCAATAAGGCGTCAGGTGTTTTACAACGCCAGGTGTAGTATTGAACTTCTGCTCACCTCTCTGACAAGCCTCTGATAGTTCTATGGCTCTCTTTGGAGGTACTCGTGTATTGATTTGAAATCAGGTGACTGGAGAAAAAGGGGCTCTTATTAATGTGTCATGGGTGGTTTATTATTCCAGTGACAGGACAATCCCTGGGCAGCACTGATCCGTTGATTCTTGTGCCTCGAGCATTGATTTATTGACTCCTCCTAGAAACTATTGATCGGCCAGAGAAGAAAACTTAACCAAGTCAGTTTTTTCTTTTCTTTCTCTTTTTCTTAAAAAAACATGCGTCTTTCTGCGTGTTTCTGCACAGGTAACCCGGTCTGTTTACTCCAGTCATATGTAGAGAAGATGTGCTGTAAATGATTGTTTGTGTTGTAGATCCAGGTCACATATTGAAGAAACACCAGAACGACTTTCCGTCATTATATCCCACTCAGCTCCCTGCCACCCTCCACAGGTCAGGGCAGGCGAACGGAGACGCGCCTCAGAGTCAGAGCTGGAGGAGAAGGTGTTGCGATTGGAGGCAGAGCAGGAGACGCTGCTAACCTCCATGGGGGAGGAACTAGACGCCGTGTGCTGCAGTCTGGCCAGGAACAGTGAAGACAAACTGCAGGTATTTAAATAGATTAGATTAGATTTATTATCTTTGCTTAAACGCTGCATATAGACATGCATTTGTCCCCTATGAGCAGAAATAATTGAAACATTTGGTGATTTACATGCGTACTAAACGGAGAGAACCTCGACTAGCTGACCTGTACTGACCTGCTATGTAGTTCTGGTCATTCACCAGCTCCTCACAAAACAAGTCTTATTTTGCTATGTGGTCTCCTTTCTAAACCAGTCCCTTCTTAACTTGGGCTTTTTGTCAGCTCATGCTGGGCGAGTAGCACACGCTTGCTTTGTCTGAAACTGTCTGCTGAAATAATAGCTTCCTACAATTTCATAGTATATTAAAGCTTTTCTGACAGGTGACCGAACTTAACTGTTCACTAACTGTGTGGCTCATAGACCCAAAACAATGACATAAAAGGTGCTTTTAGTCTGTGACTCATTCTACTGTCGGGACTATACAAGATATTCATGCATCAAAACGGAAAAAGTCCTTTGTCTCATTTAATAAATATTTAATGTGCATTAATATTATCCTTCAAGGTGCATAGCATTTTTGTCCCAATAAGAAATGCCTGCTAGAAGGAACATGTCTGTGCACAGATTCATGATCCTGCCTTTGGAGCTTCTTCCAGCGATGTGTGAGGCAGTGTCTCTGACTTCAGCTTTACTTGAATCCATGACAGTAGCGTTAATCTGCTAACCCAAACCAGACCCAGCGGGACCTGCTTGTACTCGAGGATTCAAGTTGACCTTTCCTGCTCACCCTGCCAGTCTTGAGTTAAAATAAATGTGAAAAATACATGTTTATTTGTCTATGCAACGTTCATCCAATGCAAGAGACCTGCGTACCGTACTGTACGCTGTGGTGAAGTTTCTGTTGACCTTCAAAAATCTTAGTGAGTGAAAGAGTTCTTCTAATAGTACTACTACTACTACTGTTTACTCCTCAGGTCCATATCATTGGGTTCCTAATAACATGAACTGTATGTATTAGTTTATTTTGACGCAGCAGTTAAATGTAACGTTGTACCCGTTCCAGACTCTGCACAGTACGTAAATCATTCCTAAATGTGCGCATGAGACATTGAAGGCTTTTATCAATACAGGTCCTTCTCAAAAAATAAGCATATTGTGATAAAGTTCATTATTTTCTGTATTTTACTGATAAACATTAGACTGTCATATATTTTAGATTCATTACACACAACTGAAGTAGTTCAGGGCCTTTCATTGT
>JAUMTR010000016.1:3864667-3894215 GCA_032270685.1 Microctenopoma stevenorrisi
GTCTAATGTTTATCAGTAAATTACAGAAAATAATGAACTTTATCACAATATGCTTATTTTTTGAGAAGGACCTGTATGCACAGTAAAACTTCTACAAAGCCTGCTGGTGTTATATAGGTGTTGCCTACTGACTGAGACGCCCTCCACCCCCATGCACTAATCAACAGGAGAAGGAAAACTGCTCGGAGCTCCTTTTTCCTCTGCCGCTGTGGGCTAATGAACCCAGTCGGCTCTTATCTGCTCTTAAAGATTTCTCAATCAGGTCCAGTAGTTCGAGCCAACGCCTCTCCTCATCTGTAATCTGTCATGTTGAAAGGGCGTCAAACTTGCCTGTGATGGGCCTAATGAGGGGAATCATTACCAGTTAAGGGGTGTATTACGTTACCAAATGAGACTTGCCTTCGTCGTACGAGAGCGCAGCTCTAGCTGAATGTGACGTGACACTTTAGACAACCTGTGAGACTGAAATGTGGATGGATCCTCATCGAGACTAAGTTAGTTTCAGTTCCACTAATATTTCTAATCTCTATCGAACACAGCCGCGACACGCTCGTAGTGGCGTTTCCCCACTTGATGCTAACTGTGCAGTACTTCACCTTCGGGATAATGATCTCATGTTTGTGTGTGCAGTGTCATTTCAGTGCCATAGATAAAGCTGTGGAAACAACTCGATCTCAAATCCTTCGGTCTGAAAACCTTTTTCCCAGCGGCTTCCTCTGCGCTGTCCCTTAATGGACATCATGCTCCATGCACCACATCTCTGTGCTTCTAGTGGACCCATGAACAGAGACGTTAGTAGCACCAGTGACTCCATTAAACCTTTAGCTGCTACTCTGGGGCTCTTTTTTATTTTTACCTCACTGAGCATTCTGTCTTGTGGCTTTTTAAGGTCATTTAACCTGAGAAGCTACTTCTAGGGAGAACAGTAGCCAGCAGTCATAGTACTAAACTGTCTCCATTTAAACACAGTTTGTCGCACTGTGGGCTAATAAAAAGTTCATAACGATGATAAACGGTGATGTTTTAGCCCTTTCCAACGTCGTGACAATCAATAGTATCTTTAAGTCTTCTAACATTTGCTGATTCCATTTAGTTTTGGTTTTGTCATTAGCCCAAGGCTTCGTACACGTTTTCCAGTATTTGTTGAAAACATTTGTTATATTAAATATGTGCAGGAACAACTCAATGATTAGTGTGTTTCCAGTCCAAAGGTAGTGTATTGATATTATGGTAGTGTAACATAGCGGTGTAGTGGTTAGCGTTGTTGCCTCACAGCTAGAAGAAGCTGAGTGCGTTTCTGTTTGTTCAGTCCAGACACATGCACTCAGTTAGTGGAGGGTTAGGTTTGGGGTTAGTGTCACTTTGTCACCTCTAACTGCCCCTCGGTGTAAATAGCTGTTTGTCTCTATGTGTGAGCCCTGTGATAGAGCGGAGGCCAGTGCCTGGCTCACATGAAGAAGATGAACGGAACCACATTAAGTAGTAAAGTTAGGAATACACAATCTATATATTATACAGACTGTGAGTACTGTGTATAATCTGCGTTCAAGTTTAGTTTAAACGGTTCTCTCTCTCGTTTGCAGTGACGTAACGGTCGCAGGAGGTATGTCCTGTTCCTTTGAGGCGCAAAAATCTTTAGCATAGACCTTCGCTATAACCGGTGGTGATAGGTGTTCATTCCAGAAAGCATCTGAAGTCTGACTTGCAAAGTCCCGCCCTCCCCATAAATAATTTCACCAGCCGCCACCGCCTGAGCATGCACCCCGAGTCTTTCAGCTGGGTTTGGCTGTAAAGCGTTGAGATTTCCCTGTCATCCATCACTTTCAACTGTATGAAGACGTGAAGTGTTGCGGTGGCACACGGCGGTGAAACATCTGTGTCCTTCCCACCCACTGTTGTCGTATCATCTCTACCTTTTGCTTCTCTCTAAACTGTACGGTATATAACATTTTCACAGCAGGAGGCGAGACAAACAGACTGTCACCAAAGACAACGCAGGCACAGGTTTACTCACTTTCTGAAACTATGCAGTCAAATGTTTAAATTAGCAGTGGCAGATAGCTGGGTTCCACAGCAGTGCTGCTGAGAAAATACACTTTCAACTCCCAGCCTACCTGTTTAGTGTTTCAACAGTTTCACCTCCTTTTTGTCTGCCACCGTTGCAGAGCTGCCTTTGATGGTTTGGGGAAGAGTAAAGAGAGAGCGAGCGTGAGGCACAGAGGCACGATTTATCCTCCCACACAGCTGCACGCGCTGCCATGCGGTCGTACTCTCCCTGAGATGGAGACTCGTGCACATTGCCACACTTTGAGCTGCTGTGGTAACAACTTGGGGGAAATTCGTTTTAGCTTGGATCTGAGTTTGAGTGACAGCTTGGAAAAGTTGCTCCACATCTCTGCAGTGACGGTGTCGTTTGCCCAGGCGCAGGACAGAAAGGGTCCAAAATAATGCTGCTGTGTGCTTTTCATGTCTGTTGATCCTGTGTAAACACATTGCCACGAGAGTTTGCTTTAAAAAAACCAACGCTTGTACATTTTTGTTGACTTTGTTCATGACTGTGTGTGAGTTTGCACATGTGAATTTGTGCTTGTTGTGGCAACTGGGTTTTTCTTTTCACCTGGCAGCAGGAGGGGAGTTAGATTCTGTTAGTAGGTTGGCAGTTTACCTTTGCACAAACCCTTATTGTGAGGCTGGTTGCAGGGTAATGATACAATCGAATGCTAAGCAAATACAGTATATAGCTCCATAGGAGTATGATTTCATCTTAAAGACATGAAGACGTAACGTTAAAATGAATTCATGTGAACATAAACAAATCCACCAGCAGTGTAGTCCTTCCCTGACTTTTTCCTGTAGCGCGCTCATTAGACAGACACATGTGGTTTTCAGGGATATTGAAATGGGTATTACCAGGAGAAGGAAAAGCCCTTCAAGGTGGGAGATATCTTTTCTGTTATTGGGTGTCTTGGAGGGCCAGTGCTTAAGCCACATAAGATATGGAATAAACTCAAAGTACGTTTGTGCTGTCCGTGTGTAGAAATGCAAAGAGAGAGAGACGCCTGTCTGGGGATATGTGCTTGTGATAATGACGTGAAAACTTCCTAGAAATTGGAACAGGCATATCTAGTGTTTCATTCCAGGTACTGACATGCGCATCCTGCATGTTCACACATGTGGTTAATGAAGCATCGCAGAGATTATTATTCATTGCGAAACTTTTCAACACGTGAAACTGGCACGCAGCGTTGGCGAAGGCGTGCTCTCGCCTCGGTGTCATCCACTAACGTGGCTGTGTTTGTGTCTTAAGAGCGTGTTTTTGTCTGCCTGTATATGTGGTCGGTAGTCATTAGGAGTTGGCAGGCAGTCGGTTTGTGTTGCTGATGCTGACAAGCTCGTCTGGGAGGAAGAGAACATGACGCGCACCACCTCCGTGTGTAGGTGTGTGTGCACGCGCCACTGTGTGTAGCGTCATAGGCTGTTTACCACGGACGCGCGCCAATGTAAGATGGCAGAGGCTGTTCTTCACAGACATTCAGGGTTTGACAGTGGGGTGTTTCCTCTGATTTTCATTCCGCGCTTTGTCCAATCCCAGTTTTGAGCTTTAATTCTACTTTCTCTCACATTTCTCAGGTCTCACAACGTCTGTTTAGCCAACTAACATTTATAAAATCCAGATTACAAATACTCTTTTGAGAGGACAGACTTGTAATATATCCTAAAACATGCAGGAAGTCTCACATTTGCTTTTCTTTTTCTGGTTTCTCTTTTAACAGGCGATCTCTCAGAAACCTGGGTTAGTCAAAGACCCCCACCGCTGGCTCGCTGAGACCAAGGTACGGTTCTTATTGCTGTGGTGCTGCCTTCTCTGCCCTCCCCAGACCAATCAAGGTTAAGAAGACAGTAGTGTAAAGTGCATATGCTGTGGATTCAAGTTTGGTCTTGCAAATGTTTAGCGACCTGTGACAGAATTGTTCTAATATCTAGCAAGTGTTAAATGACTCCGTCCTTAGTTTAGTCACGATATCAAACTGGTTTTCATCCCTCCGTAGCAGCATAGTTAACATCATGTGCTGCTTTTGTCTTAGATGATGTAAATGCGAGACGCAGTTTTCATTTCATGCGTTTGTTTTTGGTCATCATCTTCCGCTCTTCTGCGTTAACGGCTGCCTGGCTTCTTTCAGCGAAAACAAAATGTGTCCCTGCTTTTTATTTCAGTGCTACACAAAAGAAACGGGTAATTATGGTTGTGCTGGTGATGCATGGTGCAGTGTTAAAATGTGTTCTAAGTGTTTATCACTATAATGTACATTTCCTGTCAGAGTACTGTGCATTTCTAAAAATAAACCAGTGGAGGAAAAGAAAACTAATTAGCTCACTTGTTAGGAGTTTTTAAAGTTAGTAAAAGCAAGGTATGATTTACAGGCCTAGTTGGAACACCCATGGAAAGTGTTATTCTGCTGGCTGTAAGAAAGATTCTAAATTGATTTACATTCATTCTCGTACTGACGGTGCCACTCGCTCAAAATCAGAATGACAAAATATTGATGAGCGATAGTCTGTGTGAAGAGCCTTGCGAGAGAATTGCAAATTTGCAGCTTGGACACTTCTGGAGCAGAACGTGTTTTAAATGGAGGAGGAATTAAGATGTAAATTTTTGTGAGAGGATTTTGCTCTAAACAAGAATTCCCTTGAGCTGCTCTATGAAAGATAGCGCTCGGGCTTTAATTAAGTCCCTGGGTAAAGTCTTTTGCATTGATTAGTGTGATTAGGAACCAATGCATGCTCACGTATGGTTTTGTTAAAGAATAAAAGAATAGGCCAAATGTAAAGTATGACGGTACAGTAGAAACTACAGTTTCCTCTGAAACAACCTGAATGCCGAGAACCTGCCTGAACCATATACGATGATACGATGTCCTGGTTGTGACCATATTTACCCAACCAGACCAAGCTGCGCTGGCTGTACGAGGAGGTGCGGGAGCGCGACACCAGAGAGCGGCGTCTGAGGAAGCAGCATCAGCAAACCAGGGATCAGCTGAAGGCCCTCAGACAGACCCGGGACTCGGAACAGGAAACTCTCCTGCAGCGCCTGGACCAACAGGAGAAGCTGCTGCACTCACTCGGCACTGAAAAGAAAGGTGCAGAAAATCAGATCTACTGAGTTAGTCATGCAAGATTGTATATTGTTTACCTATGATGAGCTCTTCCTAGAAACGCAGTCATTCCTTGACCATTTCTTGTGATTAGCCGGTCTCTACGGTCAATCACACCGATATTAACGGTACATTATTCGGTGCCTTTGTGTTACTGGAGGCTGTGTTGTGGAAACGGCTGTCTGTGCCTGCCATGTGTCTGCTGCTTCAGTTTTGATTCTGCACACTGGTTGGTCTGTTTACGATTACAAATGTTTGAGGAAGCGTGTGTGTGTGTGTGTGTGCGTGTGCGTGTGCGTGTGCGTGTGCGTGTGCGTGTGCGTGTGCGTGTGCGTGTGTGTGAACTTTGAGACTTCTATGGAAAATGGACTTGTTTTTCCCATCATCCCATCCAATTTTTGACTGTATTTCTCCTAATGAGCTGTAACTGCCAGAGGAGGAACAACTTGTTTTTAGTGCTTTGTCTGAACAATAAAGGGAAATGGGCCTAATTTGCGTTCCATTAACAGAGAGCGAGAGAGAGCGAGAGACAGTTAAGACACACTGAGACCTTAGTGAGAGTCAGAGTTGGACACATTCAGGGAGATAAAAGACCTGAATAGAGTAAACTAGCCATGTATGTTTTTGGCTATAGTTGCAGCATTGCACCAAACAGATAAGCAATCTGATGATACAGCCGCACCCCCCCCCCTACTTTCTAAACACAGTTGAGTCTATCTTTGGATCCAATCAGCCAGTTGACAGAATTGACCTTCTCTGCAGGCAGAGGCACTGATATGGTCTCTGTAGCAATTAGACCTAAGACTAATCTGTGTGTCACAACAGCTCCAAGATCTGGTTATTTGAAATGAAGGCGTGGGAATTAAGATTTTATCGACTGTGTTTTGAATATGGCTTCTCAGTAATGTGGCTGCTCAGTAAAACGTATTATTCTTGAGAGCACAGAGCAGCACACGACTTCTTTACGCCACACGAATACATACAGCTGGACTTTTTTTGTTATCAAACCGTATATTGTGTTCTTATAAGATGCATTTTTATTATAGCTACTTGTCTGCTAATCTCGGTAAGTAGCTGCTAATCGCTCTAGACTGATTTAATTGCCTCACTGTGAATTATTAGTGTCAGATTTTGGTTGCGTTCGGTATTTTACATGACTTAAAGCATTTTATTATCTGTGCAGTGCTATATATCGGCCTGTTTAAAACCAGTCCGTGCATGTTCAGAGTTGTCCTAGTGTTACAGGCCTCAACAAAGGGACTGAGATGTGTGTGTGTGTGAGAGAGAGAGAGAGAGAGAGAGAGAAAGTCAGAGAGCAGCACATTGACAGCAACACCACTGAACCACTACCATCTCTCCCCTGCTGACTTCAAGGTACTTTTTATTTAACAAGCAAAACAAGCAGGCTAAAAGCAAAGGTTATTTCATAGCCAGTGTTACTGCTGGCCAGTGTGGTCTGATGTTTGTTTTCATGCGCACATGTTTGGGGTGAAGAAGTCATCCCCGCGTAATTGGATATTGAACTTGAAAACAGCAAAAGAGCAATCCTGGTAATAAGTCTGCAGAGGTATTTATAGACTGTTGGTCTGTTTGCCTTCAGAAAAGCAACACCAGTGTGTGTTTGACGGTATGATGGTGTCTCTGACATTGTCTCCGTCGTGTCGGAACTCGTTATAAATGGTGGAACGGTTTATTAAACGAAACCATGTAATGTTCAGCTCAATGCCACGCGCAGTACAGTTTGGTAAATATTGGGGCATTCGCTTCATAATGTCGTTTTGCTGTCTGTGTTTCAATAAGCAGAGAGCTGGTGATTAAAGAATAACTGTGTCTTGGAGGTTAAATGTTTGAGCCCTTTGCAACGTATCGATTTAAAAAGGGTCATTGTGTGTTTCACATGTCCCAGATTTCAGACATGCTTCACAGAATACCAACAGGTTTATAAAAAACAGGCAGGTTATGGTTATAAAAAATGCTTGATGCTCTATTTTAATGTGGTCTGCACTGATCACTCGCCCTGTACATTGTTTGAGGTCTAGTGTTGCGCACGATGCTCTTCTCTTACAGTCTTCTCGTTTCAGAGCTGCTGGACAGGAGCCGCAGAAAGGATGAAGAAATGAGGAGCCTTCAGGTCAGCATTACGTCTTTATTCATCCATATCTCTCAGTCAGCCTGCGCTCTTAGGTAGTAGATTTTTATTCAACAATGGCCACAATTGAAAGTGTAAACTTGTCTTGTTCTTTTGCACATCTGGTGGGTTGTTTTCCACTAACTGCTGGGCTTTAGTTGCACGAGTTCTGCGATGCAGTGCTTCAAACATTAGTACACAGCCGTGGGCCTGACAGGTTCCTTGCAGCCTTGCTTGGACAAGTAGCTAATTACTGCAGACACAAGGCCTTGGAGTTTAAAAGCCACCAGAGGCCTTGTCTCCGTCTTTCAATAGTGCAGCATCTACACTTGGCAGGCCACCAACTCACATAGTCTGGAGTGAACTCCCACAGCACCACACCATTAAACAGCGAAACACATACGCACCGCACGCACAGCTCCTAAAGTGTCTGCTAAGCAATTGTTGTTTCCAAATGTGTCTGGGCCTCTGCGAATGTGTGTGTGTGTGCGTGTTTGTGTGTGTGCGCGTGTGTTGGATGCCAGGGTCCCATCTGTGGCTGCAGGATGGCACCTGCCAGAGCTCGCGTGCAATTAATCAGCCCTCTCAGACCCAGCCGAGCTTTTAATTATGAAGGATGAGGAGAGAGAGACGTGGAGAGCAAAGACAGATAGACTGAGGGATATAAACGAGTGCAAAGAAAGAAGTTGTGGGCTGAGGAGAAGAAAGTACCCCTGTTACAAAGCATCAACACATTGCAGGCGGAGGGGGAAGAGCAGGTGTGTGTTTGAGTGGCAGATAAGAAGCATAGCATCACTTATGCATCGTTAGAGAGGGAACATCAGTCAGGAGTTGGATGAGCGGCGGGAGTGGTTTGTCTTTGTGTGTGTGTCAGTGTGTGTGAGAAGGAGCCCGCCGCGTGCTACCGACTCTCCGTAGTTCCTGCATTTCCTCCCCTCGTTGCCCATTTGTTGGAAGTCTCTATTCTTCTTTTCTGTAACCCCCCCCACACACACACACACACACACACGTCCAGTTACCTGGATTCACTGACTTATGTACATTTCATTTAATATAACAGAACCTTTTCTGGCTCATTGAATTAGTTCAAACCTTTTTTTGTTACTTACACTGTTTTTTTTTATGCAAATAAATTAATACTGCCGCGTTTGTCTGTCTTCTCAGGATCGTGTTTTGGACCTCGAGAAGGTAACGTTTGATTGCTTTAATCACAGTAATGACTGCAAATGTGGAAAATGGTTAAGTGTGTTCTGTTTTTGAAAACGTGGAGTTATGAAGTGCGCTGGAGTCGTTCAATTAGAAATCATGTTGACTCTGATGCAGACGTGTAGGCAGCTCCACCCGAGGCTGTGTTTGTTTAGCGTTCCATAGGCGCGAACGCTGCGTTGGAAAGGATTGCTTTAGTCGATGCCCACGGCTCTGTTAATCATTAGACGTCTTGCTGATGGGGTTAAGAACCAAGCCGTACTGACAATACAGTATTGAGCTCAGCGTCCAAACTGTTGACGTCGACCACCAGCATCCTTAATCAGCCATGCGGTGTCAGCCTGAAATGTCTTAGTACTACTGAAAGGTAATATTGACCTGAGCGCTTTTCACACTCTAGAAGAACAATAAATGAAGCTGTCTGCAGCTGCTGTCCATCCATCGCTGTTATGTGGCACGCTCGGCTACTTTAACCTACAATTAGCTGTTGAAGAAGAAAAGGAAATGCCTCAGACCGACTTCCCGTCAGATAATTTCTGCTTACTGCAACAACACGGTGGCAGGAAGCATCGACGTCCTCCGTCCTCGTCTCCGCCCGCGTGGCGCGGATGAGCCATTCAGTGAGGGCAATGGGCGTAATGCCCCGTAACCAGCAGTTCTTTTGATGCTTAAATGCTACGTGCGACTGGGACTGACACACGCGGTGACGTGACGATTAGAGCAGAGGAGATATTTGTTGAATGGAGCAGGTAGTATGGAACGGCGTGTGGGCGCGCGCACGTTTTCGTTTCTTCACTAACACGTTTTTATCATTACTGTGTTGGGATTATTTCATCTTGTCTGATGTGAGATGTGAGGGCACGGGTGGTAATATGACATACGTTATTGATCCCCTCTGGGATTTATGGGAATTAAGGCAATAAAATAATAAAGGGACTGATGGGCCAACATTTCCTCCTCTACACCCTCTCATCTACTACTTATGTATCGTAGTGTTTAGTGCTCTCTGCCACTGCCCTAAATGGCCAGTAACGATTTGTTTTTAAATGTAACAGAAGAAATGTATAATTAAAATTGTGTGTGTGTGTTTTCCAGAACACCAGAGTAGCCCTTGATCACTTGGAGTCGATACCAGAGAAACTGTGTTTGATGGAGAACTTCAGAGATTTGGAGGTGGGTTTACAGGAAGTTTGAACTTTTTTAAACATGTTTTATATCAACTTGGTTTTATTTACAGAATTATTTCCACTAACTTAAAGGTCAGTGAATTGTAAATGTTATTGCAAAATAAATAGAATAATTTATGTATGACTGTAGCACAGTTCAGGCAGCGACTCGACTGTCCACACACCACAAAGGCTGGTTGAGTTCATGTCACTGAGCTGGGGTCAATGACAGTGTCTGCTGTCTGTCTTTCCCCCTTGCTGGTGCGCTAGCTACCCAATTAAAGGGTGGCACCCTCACCACCTGTAACGGGTGCAGTCTTGCCAATCAGGAACAGAGAGAACAGAAAATTGCTCTAATGCCTATTTAGTTGCTTGGTGAAAGACTTTAGCGTCGTGTCTGGTTGGACGTGACGACACAACCTTCATTTTTTTTTGCCTTCAGGAGTCACAGCGGCAGAGGGAGATGGTAGACCAACGCTACACCAAATACAAAGAGATCGTCTGGGACCTACAGCACCAGCTGGATGAGTCCAAGCGTCGAATCCAAGAGTACAGAGTATGAAACACAAACACACACACAGAGACAGCTGCAATCCTGTAGTGTAGAAAATGCGCTTTATAATGCCTTACAAGAGCCTGTAGTCCCCAACAACAACCCACACTTTTCTATTTCAATCACTAATTGCACTGCTTTGTTCAAACAACAGCCATTTGGATAAGGATAGCTGACTTTGAGAGCCCTTTATGTGTCTCGCTCACCCACACAGGTGCCAGTGTGTGCACTGCGTCTCATTTGCAACTTGTGTGAATAAATGAATAATTTTACATGCTGGTAATGCATCATGAATGGACGGGAGTGAAAGCGGCTCGAGCTGCGCCGCGCGTAAACTCAAACACAACCAGATTGTTTGTTTTTTTTACCAGTCACTCCTAATTGCTGCAGTCATCTTCTGTGCTATGAAGTCAGTCAAGGGAGTCATCAAGACATTGTTGACAGCTGATAGCCATCAGCAACATGTAGCCTCCCCTAAACAGCTATAGAGTCAGTTTTTAAAATGGTTTAATCTACCACAATGCCCCATCGGTTTGCCTAATGACTCCCGTGTGGAGCGGTAAGTGGTGATTGCATTAACTTAATAGCTGTTGCCCACCCGGGGTTTGTTTAAGGAAAAGGGATGGATTGAATGTCTTTACAAGACTTCCCTCTTGATCAGAGTCAGCAGTTCCAGAGAGGCTCTCTGCTCCGAACGCCAGACTCTAAAGCGTCGCGCAGACAGGATCGTGTTGATCCGTCATTACCGGACACGTGCAGGATAAAACAATCTGATGTGTGAAGCAGCAAAGTGGTGAAACATGCAGCAGAATAACTAAATATTCCGAGCTGTCTGTTCAGGCAGGGACCATTCAGCCCGTAACTTTACAAGCAAATGAATGTGTGATAGCTTTTATCATACATGGGCACATGCGGTTCATAGAGGGCCTCACATCCCTCACTTACCGAGGAGAATATGTTATTACTGGACCGTCTAAACCAACTGACAGGTCACCGTGGCCTATGCGCACGGAGCCGTTTACACTGGATGTGCTGGACAGTTGTACAGTGCAGATGACTGGATGGACTTTGAGACAAAGACATTCGACACATTAATCTATTCAGTTTGCGTTTTTCCACCATCACACCATAGATGTCAACAGCATGGCTGCAGACCTAAACCTGTTCCTGTGTCCTCTCGTCTTCCAGGACGAGAAGCTGGACGCCACGTCCAGGAGTCTCAGACTGGCAGCTCTTTCTTCCTCCATTAAAGGTCCCAGCGTGTTCCTCGGCAGCTCCCTGAGATCGTACGCATTGTGTGAGTGTTTACATACTGCGGGTACAGAACCTGTCCTCTCACGGCTTAGGGCTGTTATAGAGCACGACACGTCTGCTCGGTGGTTGCTAAAATATAATGAAGCAACTCTCTTCAAAGTTACTGTTGTAGCTGTCATAGTTTAGTCAGTGAGACCCAGTTGGTTTTAGTATACATTCATTTTCCAGTAATCCTCCAGTAATCAAAGTGTTATGAATGTGCGTGATAATTGGGTTGTATGACTAGTTTAGCAGGTAATACTAACCATTTTGGTAGCAACCGTAGAAAGAATTTCAGGCTTGAACTTTTCCTTTCCTTCACCTGTTTCTGCAGCTCCTCACAAACTTCTGAGCAGTTCAGATCTGGACGACTCCGCCGTCAACGGCGACAAACCTCTCGCAGATTAACTCAACCTTTTGTGTGTCTCTACAAACCCAAAGGACCGCGGTGCTTACAGCTGGTTCTACCTTGCTGGCGCTCGTTCAGAACAAAGAAAGACTCGACTGTACTAGCCGGCCTTGCACTCTCCACTAATCCTCCTCGACTACCTCACACGGGCGATCAACGAAGGTGCTCGGTGGCTGAACTGACGACATTTTACTATAGGGACAGTTAATACAGTACAAAAACCAACTGTTCTAATGTTGTTTACTTTACGAGCAATATGTACTTTTAATATGCCAATGTGTGCAGTGATTCAACGTACAGCAACTCTACACAAACAAGTGGTGCCTTTGGAATTTAGTGCAGTTCCTTTTTTTTATCAACACATTGTAAAAGTACTTCATCATGAATGTTTGACAACTTATTTTCCCACCTCTTTATGTACTGAGCTATTTTCATCGCTGTATTTTGTGCAGTATATATTTATAAAATCAACACGCACAGATGTATGTCTACTTTCTATGAAATGCCAAGGAAATATATACAACAAGAATAAATGCCATTGCGGCTAAATGCCTGGCTTCATAAGCACACTTGATGTCCCCTTCATTTCAGAGTGAAGTGTTTGCTCTGCAGCAGCTGAGAGACTCCAGCTACTCCCACCAGTTTATCTTCTGCTTCGTAGGACAGAACATCCTAAAGCCACACGAGAGAGAATGGCCTACTTCAATTTACTGCTTGATTTCCGACGTGTAAACACGGCACCTGCTGTGTGGACATTTCTCAAACAGCAGACTCTCGTATGTTTCGTGGCATGCCACAGTGTAAACGCACTCGGCGCCTCTACACCGATACGAAACACTGAGACTGTCAAAAGTAACTCGATACACAGCTGAATAATGTTGGTTCAAAAGCTCAAACTCCAAATTCATACAATAACCAGATGGAAATGTCCAGTTTTACTGTGAGGCCAAGCTAAATTCATACATATATACACTTTACAGACTTTCATCACAGGGATGGATGTCATGGCAACTGGACCTTAAATGATTTCTTTGAAGGCCACATTTTGGTTTATAGGTTTGTTTCGTTTTGTTGGGTTAAGTCAACATAGGGTCAAAACAGCTTCGCTGTGCAAACTTAAAAGCGTTTCATAGCACTACTGGGTCTGACCAACTTACAGTTTAATAGAAAGATAATGGTAGATTTACACAAGTCACGGATGTCTCACAAACTACTGCAGATTCCAAGATAATCAATTCAAGAGAACAGTTATAGGGATGGAGTGATGGAGGGAGAATAAGCAGGAAATATTGGGAAAAAATTAACCTGGTTTTACTTCCATTTGAGTCAGTTTGTGTATCATCTGTGATAATACATGTAAGTATCACGAGAGGAGACCTTCACATCGTATGCTCACTGTCCTTTTATAGCGCTGTAGTATTTGGTTGCTCTAGAGGTGGATTACGCTCCAAACTAACATTAATTACACCACTTTACATAATTTAAGTGTTACTTACTACATTCATGTTTCTCTTGAGTAGCACAGTATTAAATTTGAAAAAGAAAGACATTTATCAGCTACATGTTGTATGCTTCGTCCTTTTAGACAATCTGTGTAAAAGGACAGTCTTTATGCAGCAGAAGAAAAACTCGAGTGACACTTAAATAGACTTAGTCCTTCATAAAAATGTGAGTTTTTGCATTTTACAGCACACGTAACTACTAATGTTCTGTCCTCGTCTGTTTGATCACGTCTAAGAAGGAAACGTCCTGCTCTGTGTTGTCCAGGCGATCATGGGTCCAGTCCGACAGAATGCGTTTCATGATGCAGCATCCAGAGGAAAGCAAAGCTCAACCGAGCTTAGAGTGAAAATGAGCTGCAAAGCTGTACTAAGCCTTCACTCAATCCCCGTTTCTCCTCTTAAGTTCTAAATACATCAGGAAAGCCAAGGTCCAAGGAAAATCTTGAACAACCCTCCGAACACTATTCCAGCACAAACCGCCTGCGCTTGTCTGATGACTCCTCAAACACACTGGAGGTTTGACGTTCACTGGCTTGCGGTTGCTGCTTCGGTTCAGGGTTCAGCACTGACACACAGGCGGCTGGTGCGCTCTCATCCAGTCCTCAGTCTTTTCAATACTAAGAGACAATAAGTAAAACGATGGTTGTTTTTGCTTCGTGACTTCTGTCGGAGGCCAGCTGTGAGTTGCAGCATTATTTTTTTCCCTCAAAGTTCTGCTCAGACTTCAATTTGAAGGTGATGAGCGATCTCCCTCATCTCATTCATCATACCATTGATGTTTTCACATTTCTCTGACTAAAATACACTTGACACGCTCAGTCACAGACAATCCTGGCTCCCTAATGTGCTTCTTTATATTGTACTACATCCCTAGGAAAGTGCCTGCTTATCTAAGCTATATTAGTTTGCAAAACACATGCAAACTCATAGATCAGCCCTACTGCTCCCTGCAGACTAGTTTCCCCATTTACATTCTGCCCCATCATTAGTCCAGCTTTACTCCACTTTGTCAGGTTGAGAGATGGTAATGAATAAATTCAGAGCTTTCTGCTGCTATGTGTTTATTTTCCAGCAGAGTAAAATACAGTCTCCACGTCAAAGGGAAGAGTTTGTAATCTGCATTTGCACATGCATGAGCGACTTAACACATATCTGTCTGAGCTTGTCAGAATAAATTGCCGCATGACAGTCAAAGTTAGGGGAAAGTGTGCCAGCAGTATTCAGATCTATTCAGCGGGACTCGCAGAGTGATTCTGTCCCCCCCTGTGTGCTCGCAGAAAGGCTGAGGAATCAGGTCATTAGCAGGGTGATGCATGTTCAGGGCTGACAATCAGCGCACACAAACACACAATCGGCCTTTCGCGGGGCACTAATACAAACATTGTTATGAGACTAACGCAAAACCACTGCAGAAGATGTGAAAACACAGTGTGTCCTACCTTCTGCTCAGCGCTTGTCCGTTCAACTCTCCACTCCTGCACCACTGGCGTCTCTCAGTTGAGTCACATCAGCAGCTAATGAGGAGTCAGACAATCGTCTCTGTGTTGACCCAGCTTCTGGCCCCCCGGTCTGGCCCTGCACACACCGTTATCCGAAAGAAAAGCCGTAGAATAGTTGTAAACACAAAAACAAGTCTCCTACACGCCTGAGTTAAGTAACCAGCCCACATTTAATCACTTGTTTCCAGTGGTACGCTTGGTTGTAATGTGTGTACCAGTGTTTCTTTCACCACCTCAATCCTGTGGAAGTTAATTGAATTTTGTGTGTGATGCTCACAGCATTAAAAAAAAAAAGACATTTCATAAAAGTGTCCAGCTTACTTTGTATAATCCACACAACAGAACAGATCAATGTAACTTTAGCAGAATTACTCACAGACTGTGCTGTGGATTATTTAGAGCAACATGGGAAACTATTCTCGACACAGCTGCATCCAATGGCGTTTATCAGCATGTGGAGTTGCTCAGACGTCATGGAAGGTCTGGTGGTGGACAAAAAACCAACCTAGTTGATGTTTCACTGTCCACTGACTCCTGGTAAAGTGATCTTTGTATTGATTTATTTCAGAAATGAAACCCGCCTTTTATCACCTTAACAAGCACAGCCCGACACACAAGATACACAAGAAGCATAATCTCCATCACTGGGATCCCTAAACGTTAAGGCTCGGTGAATATTACCTCATCTAAACTGCCATTAGTAAACACGGCAAACCCCTTAGTGGTGCCTCTGCCTCTCTCAGCCAGTCAAACAGCGGCAAGGTGTTTGCCACCGCTGCTCACTGCTGTTGGAGTGCTGGGGTAAGCCTCTGCAGCCGTCACCAATGCTGATTCCCATTAGAACAAACCTATTTGGCTTGCATTACAAACCCATTCAATCAGGCAGCCATGCTCTGCTTTTTCGTTTAAGGCTGCAGGCAGAGAGTGTATCCAGCCGCTGTCGCTCAATAAGTGAATGGGTTATTGTAGTTGAGTCTCCGTATCAACCTCATTTTCTCCTGGGTGCAGAAAAAAAACATGTTTTTATTCTGCAATTGTTGTGCAACAATTTGTATTTATAACCCATTTTAAAATAAGATGAAGTGCCATACACCAAGTGCGCTTTGCTCATCGAATATGCAGCAGTCACGGGTGAGTGGGGTGATTTCCATGTTTGATGGCAGACAGGTGTGGAGGAGCGGCCATTCAGCCTGCTGATTGTGCTGCCAGAATGACCTCTGCTGGCGCAGAGAGCGGGAGGCTCATCGTGTCCTTTGTGCCACACTTGAGTGTCATCAGTTGTGTGGACCTGTGCTGAATCTCACGGAGCAGGCCCACATGACCTCACGGCAACCAGACAATGACTGGTACGACCCGCTGACGTGGTTGGTCGCAGCAGCCGCAGACTCGCTGTCATTTATTTTTCGCTTATCACTCACAGCATCATGTGAATATGTGATTAGTCTGCAGATGAGGGGGTAAGGACATCGACTTACACCCCCTCTGCCGTGCCTGGTCTAAACTTCTCTTTGTAATCCTCCTGTGTACAGTTCTAATTAGCTTATTGTACGTTTTCATACTGCACTGATTTTGAAACTGGGTTTGACTGAAATCTACAAAGCAAATGAAATGAAACCTGCTCTGTGCAGCTGCTGTATTATGAGACCAACTGGAATAAGGATTCAAGCTGATTTGAATAAAACTGGTACAGCAAAACTATTATGAAGAGGGAAAAAACACATTTGAAATAGACTAGGTCCGTAATTGATGGGTTAGTTAAAGCTGGGTAGACATTAATGTTCAGTTAAAATAATAGTGGTATTATTATAGACACAGTTTAAAAACTAAAGCCTATAATTCATTTTAGCTGGACCAGCCAGCTACCTGAATGTCAACTGTGGCTAACTGCACCAACTCTTTATACTTACTCTGGCGAAATTTTAATGTGGGGTTTTACTAATTGCAGAAAAAAGCTGTTTTTGAATCATACCTGTTATTTTTTTAATCTCTAAGGATAACTTACGTGGCCCTCAGAGACGAAGCACGAACAAAAGAAAAAGCAGAAACTAGAAAAAAAAAGCGCTGCAAAAGGAAAAAACACAAACAAACGTGTTTTCTTCTTGTTTCTGCTTTTTTATGTTTTTCTTACTTTCAGCGCGTGTTCTTCTTGTTTTTGCATTTTCTTTTGTTCATGCTTTGTCCGAGGGCCACCGTAATAACTGAATTAACAGACAATGCTAATGCTTGCTTTCTAATGTGACACATTCAGCTTGAAACAAAGAAGTGTAATAGAGACAAAACCTGTGAACAAACACCTAACAAAATGTAGTTTAATTAGCAAACTCTACAATTATGTTTCATAGCACACAACAAATCTTTAATGCTAAACTATATAAGAAAAGCTAATATTTTTTTACATCACTGTAAAAAAAGAATGCGAACTCCAACATATTTCTTAATGTGTGCATTTACAAATAAATACTTTTAATACTAGAAATTAAGTTTCTGCAGGACAAAACCATATATAATAATCTAATATGGTTTGGTTCCTAAAAATGTCATGCTGGTAAAGCTACAGTGACTCTTCCACTCTGACTGAACAGTCAGAAATCACAAAATGTAAATAGTATTTACGCCGTTAAGGCAAAAAAACATATTGTATGAATGCTGCGTGTGTTTCTCTGCACATATAAATCCATTTTCACCTGCTAGGACGAAACAAAGACCCATCCAAATCAACCAGGTGAATGTTTTAAAGGTTCTATTTAACTTAGCAACTCAATTAAAAACAGATTATTTGCGGTGACTGGGTGGCTGGAGGCAAAAGGCCTCATGTGGAATTCAGTTTTGAATTTGGTGTGTGTTACACGGAGAGTCACAAAACTGTTCTTGTTTTGCAGCTTTTTAATATCTCACTTTATGGATCTTATGTGTTTGATCATTTCACAAAATCAAATAGCACATAAGCAGCATACAGAGACGGCATTAGACAGACTCAATTACCTGCCACCATCGCTTGTGATCACATCATATTTATCACTGTTTTGCAGCAGTCCCCTTCACAGCAGGGGAAAGAGTTTGTAGTTCATTCACCTTTTTCTTTTTTCTTTCCCAGATCCCATCTCACATCGCTTTCCATCTGGTTTGAACAGGCAGGGCCGGGGCCGGCCTGTGGGCTGCACAGGTGCCCGAGGGAGTGGAGCTGCTGCTGAGACACTCATTGCTTCATTGGGATTCTCACTGGATCCAATCACACTGTCAAGCTTGGATAGGAGGCCTGTCTCCCTGGGTATTGAGTGGGGCACACACACACACAGTTTTCAACATCACTCACTGACACGTACAGATGGAGACGGAGACATACAGTGTAATTGTGCTCCCACATACTCATGCACCCTCCACTAGCATCATATGCGCCATGTCTAGATCCTCACAAGCCTGTTGATACTGACAGCAGAGCGGCTATGAAGCAATGTTCTGGTGTGCAGCAAAGGCGTCCTGCTGTCTTTCACTCCTGTATTGTGCAGCCCAGCCTCATCTGGGAACTAAAACTAACCTGTGTAACATGCCTTTCTACAGATGTCATATCATTTTTTATGCATCTGTTGCTTATAGTGCACATGCACATTGCTGCACATTATGCATGCCACCTAATTTTCACACGTCCCAGTCTCCGGAGCTGCAGTACCTGGTCTCTAGATGGCACTGTGTCCTCTAAGCGAGACATCAGTGCGTCTGTTTATCATGCGGCTGTGACAGCCTGTAAAAGCTTTTGTCAGTAGAACTGAAGATTTAGAGCCCAGATTAGCGCATTCATATCTTGGCAGTTAATTAGAGCTGAGGAGCTAACTGAAAGCTTTGGTGCGGAAGAATAAGAGGAGATGTGCTCCTCGCAGTGAGACACAAAAGCGAATTAAGAGCAAATATACACCTGTCTATTCTGCTAATGTATCGCTGTGTGCACATGCTGAGATGTATGAATATGATTGCTTAACCCACATGTGCATCCACTAATCCTTTCTTCTCTTTTTTGGTGGTGAACTTTGATGGTGGTGGTTTAAGCACAGCTAATGCGCACACTGCTTTTTAAGGTTTGAGCATGTGTGTATGTGTGTGCCCTTCATAACGCAGACGTTAAGGTCAGCAGGCTCATATTTTACCTATCAGGACTGATCACATCACCTTCACAGCTGCTCTGCTTCTGTCCGTGGAGGATGCAGTATCTCTCCTCAATCTTTAAAGGGACGGGGGGAAAAAATGCATGTCTACAATAAAATGCTACAGCTGCAGATGTTCCCAATGCTTTCAAAGTGTTTTACAGCATTCTGCCTCCGTGTTTGGAGCAACAGAAACAGATTCCATCTGTCATCCGTGACAGAGCTGATATATTGCTCTTATAAAGCCACTGTTTATTTGAAAGGAAAAACATGCCATAAAGCATTTAAGTGTAATTAACCAGTTCATTAGTTGAAGTTATATTTCATGACAGGTCAACTGTCAGCCTTTAAATGCATGAAGGGGAGCCAAGCTGCTCCCGTTTTGATGTTCCAGAGACCCTATACGGGGCGAATACAGAGCTAATGCAGTCAAACGCACACCGAAATCCATTTGGAAAAGCCATTAGCAAATGTAAATTGTTTTTCTGTCAATTAAGATATGAATTATCCAGCCGACATCAGCGGGATTGATGTAATCTACTTCTACTAATTTGACTAAAAGGAAAAGTAGTTGCTACACATAAAATCTAATCAATAAACTTTGTCAGCCGACAACTGTGTAAGCAAATGGGTTGTGAATATCAAATGAATGCGTTTCTTCTGGTGGCGCCCTGCTGCTGTAAATCTGAAAGTGACTAATGGTTGTAAAAACAGCGACACCACAGTTCTTGGAGATGTGTGCCAGCAGGCTTTTTTAGGAGCTAAACGTCGACTGCACCACACAGGTTAAATTTAGGGTCTTTAATAATGATCATAACATTAATCACGACCACTTGCTGTGCGGAGAAATATTTGGTTAATACAGTATAGACTCAGTTTTGTTCAGTGGTGATTTACACAGCAATTACCTTTTGTTCTGTTCCTTTGACGTTATTGTTGTGTTAAGTACTTCATAGAATTTGTCTTTTAATTTAATCTTTGTCTTCTGGAACATTTATTTTTCACCACAATGTCATAAAACAGTTATATTTCAGAAACAGCATTGCTTCTTTAGGCACACTCTCAGAAATAGAATTAAATTTTTTGTGTAACGCATATGAAGCTGAGTGTGACAGATGCCCCTGATTGCGAATGAGCTCTGATGGTGGGGAGATAGGTGGAGATGTTCCTCCATATGCCATGGCTCGAGGCACAATTTACCAAAGACCAGATAAATATTGAGTGCTTTCAGAAAGGGCAGTCAGATTATAAAACAACTAGTCAAGGATGGCACACGGCAGCTTTGCAGATACCTTGAATGAAACATAACAGTGATAAACTGAGTTAACCTACATGTGACTCTGCTCGTTGTGCCATAGAAATAACACGACAGGCCTGAGAACTAGTGACAGAACAAGGAGGTGGACATAAAGCATCATATCCCCGCCTGTTTTCATCAACAACTGTAACTGTTCACATGATTATGTATGACAAATATTCATTACTTCCACTTGTAGATATCAGAAAGTTACCGCTGCCATGTTCTTCACTTGTAATCATGTGGAGACAGAACAAATTTGCCACACATTTTTTGTGACGAAAAAATGAATCCGGAAACGTGGGTGTGCCCGAGAATGTAAAATAGTCCCTCAGTGGAACGAATCCCTGCTGGCCTCCTTGTTCCAGCCGACTGTGGCAGGATGAATGAGTTAATATGTAGTCATTGTGCGCACTGGATATACTCACACACGCCACTCTGATATCTTACATCAATGGGCTATTGCAAGTTAATGACCAGCCTTGAGAAGGCCCATTTGCACGAAATATGGACAGTGTAAAAACGAGCTGGGAAAGCAGGTGCTGCTGCCACTGAGTAGCTCATAACCCAGCCATATGGTGGTGGAGAATCTCATTTGGCTGTGCACTTTCACAAAAGCCTGACTCTAAAGAAACCCAAAGCCATTCCCCTGCTGTTGTGAAGACTCTGACCGCTCTAATAACCGTTTTCTCCGCTCGTTTCTTTTTCCTCTTGTTGCATCAATGAACAGTGTGTGAATTTGCATAATCATCTATAGGTAAATGATAGTGTTGAGCTACTCTCCTTCGGACTTCATTTGAATGGAAATGATACCACTTTTTGGTATAAAAGGAAATCACTGAAGTGATAGCGAATGGATGAGAAATTGTGGTTTCGCTGAATAGACTTCAGTGTTGATGGAATCTATCTCCATCTCCGTGCAGCGTCTTCTCCGGCTCACACACCACAACACGGATGAGTGAGTGACTGCCATCTGCAAAAATGTCCAAAAAGTTTGGGAACAACATTTTTTTTTATTTCTGGGAATTTCTCGGAGTCAAAGAGCATAAGACAGTAATAATTAACTGGTTGAAAAAGTAGTACCAACACAAAAAATCAAAGTGAACATACACTGACTGATTTAGCATGAGAATGAATGAGAACAAATAATTTCAGCATAAATAATAACATAAAAAACAACATATTGCTGGAAGATGATGCCATAAAAATGAGACATAAAATAAAGCTTCACAATAACAGAAAAAAAAATAAAAAAATACAAGAGCAGACAAAAACACTGACGTCACAGTTTACAAAAAAGGAGGAAATGAAACAAAACAACCCACCAGTAAGTCAGTAAGGTGCTAGCAACAGATCTCCAAATCCATCATAGTCTGTATTTATTCTGTTGTTCTGTTTTTTAAATTTCCAATAAAAAAATAAATGACATGATGAAAGTAATTTCAGAATATGGAGGGGTCTCTATTACAAGATCACTGTGAGGTGTTTTCTATTTGATGCTTCTGACGGTCAAATATTCACGAGGCTGAAGAGAAACACCATCCAGAGACTAATCTAATAACATCTGCTTCAAGCCCCAACAAATGATCCTGTGCATATTATTTTCTTTTATGTCCAGGTCTCCCTGGTAAAAGAATAAAAACAAATGTTTTTTCATGTTGCTACAGCAGAAAGAAATCTAATCAAATGATCTGTCTATACAAGAAGAGGACTTTTAAAAAATTGAACAGAACCTTGAATTTTCTGTACAATATTGACCCGCAAAGCACAACGGCTATGATGTAATAAAATATGTAAACATATTTGCTGTTTTTGACACAGTCGTCTGTGACAACAGATAGAATCACACTTGTATTGACTGGAGTTAGTCTTTAGCCTGTTATTTTTTCTTCTCCTTTTTGAAAATTACAATTAAATATCCACCAGATGCAAATTATAATGCATTCTACCTCAGCATCTCAGGAAATGTAAAAAAAATTAAAAAAAAAAGGTGAAATGAAACAAACAGAAAATGCTATCAGAGATTTAAAATTCAGAAAAATAACAATGTTTTGTGCACTTTGCCTAGCAGATCCACTTTAGCACACTAACTAGGATTTGGACGCCATGCAGAGCTGTCCAATCCTTAACTGAGACGTGAGAGAGGGAGGGGAAAATACCCAGATACATTACTGTATCACTTCCTGCTTAGAGGTCACTGAGCACTGCATCAACCTTGACTGGAGATCATCCTTGAAAAAAAGATCTAAATTCAATAGATAAATACTAAATGAATAAATTAAAAACAAACCAAAAAATAGAAATTTTTACAGACAGCTTTAAGTACTTTACCTCATGTCGCATCCATGACAGCTACATTTAATTAAACTGTTTAATGCGAAATCATGTTTTGACTTCCTACTTTCCCGACAATCATAGTTTCTTGAGGTCCCTCACTTACACAGATGCCAGCACCACATCACATACACCTCACATGCATGCTCAGAATGGCCAGAATGACAGTGATCATATTTTACAGGGTTACAATGGACAAGGTCATTGGATCTCCAAGGATCTCACACCTCTTGACAGTCACTTGGGGTCGTGTAGATGTTAGAGTGATATTATTCACACTGCCAAATATCTCCAGCAGGGACTCCTTAAAAATGTCATTCTAAGTCCCAGCAAAGTTGAACTGCATTGTCTCTGTAATGCTTACAATAGTAAGTGTGCTTCCATAAGCCAAAGTTCCTTTGTAAATGTTTCAATGACTCAGTAAGTCTTGAGTTCTCAAGAGATTTTATGCTTTTTAAATCACAGTTGCCAATATGGTACTGTCAAAATATTTTTCCAAACTGTTTATTTTTTATGTGTTGGGAAATGACTCGATTTCTATACATAATATTCCTTGTCCTTGTCTTTCGGTCTCTTGCTACTGGCACTGCCTTTGGCGCTGCCACTGGGTGTTTTATCCTTCACCACAGCGCCATTGGTTTGCGCCGAGTTGCTGATGTAGTTGCGCGTCTCATCCACCTGGTAGGAACCCTCGTCCCTGTTTCTGTACTTGTACATGGCGTAGAGGAGGATTAGGATGCAGAGGGCAGCAGCTGAGACAATACCCACCACCATGCCTGTGGTACTGCTGGATTCCCGAATCACCTCTGAGGCCCCTGGGGGCACCCGCCGCACAATGCCCGGCACCGTGGGCAAGGCTGCAGGCACCGTGCGCAACATGGGCGAGGTGATGAAGGGGCCCCGGGGTTTCGTGCCGTCCAGATCGAAGGACGTGGGCAGGGGCAGCAGGACTATGTCTGGTTGCGGGGGTTTTACCTCGCGGTTGTTCATTTTCCCGGCAGGAAGCTTGGGTGGCGTGTCCGAGGGGACCGCCGGTGGTGACGTGCCCCGGAGGTCAGGCAGAGGCGAGGTGGATGTAGTCCTACCTGCCTCAGAGGCTTTGCTAGGCCTCAAGTCCTTGGCCTCCCACTTGGGCGCGAGGGCTTTGTAGCCGCCTTCATAGGCCGATGTGGTCAAGATCTTATCTGTTACCAGGGAGAAGGTGGTGTAAAAATCTTCATCGTCAGTCGGGGGCAGGCTAGAGTCGAAAGCTTCGCCAGAGCCAAACCCCGAAATCACCATGCCATCATCACCATCATCATCATCATCATCATCATCATCACCACCATCACCATCACCACAATCATCGCTGCCTCGGTCCGACAAGCAAGGTACCCCCGCCTCAGTGGCCATGGCCAAGGATTCTTTGGTGGTCTCAATAATGGTGAGGACGGGGCGGAGGGTTGGGGGGAGGGGGATGAAGGGAGAACGAGTGGATACAGAAGGGATGTCTATGGGGTCTTCGACTAGTATGGGGATGACTAGCTCCCCTCCTGGAAAGTGAAGCAGAGAAATAAACAGCAGTCAGAAGGCAGCAGAGCGAGTCGCAGTCAAACACCAAAAGAATCCAGTAACGAAATAACGTAAAAAGCAAAGCTCAACTCAGGGAGGAAAGAAAACTGAAGATAAACAAAGAAAGAAAACAGAAAAAATACTGTACCAGTGCAAAAACAATGAAACTCAGAACAAAACAAGACCCAAACTGAAAGAAAACAACAGCCATAAATAAAGTATACATTGCATCAAAAGGCTTTGAGGGATGCACAAGGGTGAGCCACATTAAACTGACTGCTCCTAAAAACTACTTCATGTCTTCACGTCTGTGTTCTAAGATAGAACTACATTCAGACTGCATCATAAACTAGGCATGGTTGTCATATGTTCTCTGTGCTGCATGGGCATTTCTTATTTTCTGTGTGAAGTACAGTACAGTACTTATCTACTGCTGCATATTTCTCTACATAAACCACTAGCTTGGGTTTTTAAGAGGCTTGTTTCATTTATCTTCAAATGTAAATGCTTTTTACATTGTTCAGAACCTGAGCACCAAAAAGATGCGCTATGTGGATAAAAAGAAGCAGAGGGTATTAACATTTGTTTGCAATTCAAGTGCAAGCCAGTGGACCTGAAAGCTGAAAGTTAACTAAGTCTGAAATGAGAAGGTGTTTGTAAGATGTTTCGCATATTGCAGCTTCTCAAAGAGGTGCTTAAAAAAAAAAAAAAAAACTGACCTACACGAGTGAACAAACACTAACAACGGCTGAGTCCTGAAGCTGAAAAAGGACAGCCACTGAAAAAGCCAACTGGCATTTTAGGTCTATCAAAGGAAGGCAGACTGATCTGAACAAAGCAGCAAAAAAAATCACCACTCAGAAGTTGTCCTGAAAAATTGAGGGAAGTTTTCTTTCCTCTGCATCAGTGGGCTTCCCTATTTGCCCTAGCCTCTTGCCTTTTGACCCCTACAGTTTCCACAATGGCACAAAGTCACCGGGCAGTTCAACAACACCTGAATGTTTGCTGATTTGAATGGTTTGATAGCAGAATCTTGATTGTAACAGCTTGTGGTCTCCATTAAAGCGGGGGGTTGCTATTACTCTCTTATTCATCAGTGTGTAACACTTAAAGACCTAAAAATGACTCCACATCCATTTGGGAACACCTGATACCACATACGCCATCGACTAAAGCTGTTGTTTGGCTAATAGAAAGAGTCTGAAACATTCAGATGTCTATTGAAACTGCTTATCCTCTTGCCAAAGTGGCTTGTTTGTACATTGCAAAGGCTCACAAACAGGGCACTATAAAGAGATGCAAACCTTTCAGAACAATAAAGGAAAAGAACACAATAGAAAATAAGGAAACTAAAAAAAAATAAATAATTAAGGCATTGCAAAAAGAGTTCAGAGTTAGAGCATACATTGTAAACACATTCACAAAGTAAAGCCACAGATAGAGCTATCCAGAAAGGGATTAGTAATAAGTAAGTAAAAAACAAAGACAGCTCAGGAAATCATAAAAGCCTACAGAAAACAGTTTTCAAAGGAAGAAAGCATACCATCAGTTTTGTCAACTTACATCAACAAATTGCCCGCATGATTTTGGCAGGAAGAAAAAAAAAATTTACAAAAGAAAGTTGTGTAAGAATGCCTTTGGACAATAGGTTAGTTTCTTTTTAACAATTTCTGATTAATTAGTATATATTACTGTTTTTAGACAGGATGGTACAGGGAGGCAACAACACATACATCCACACATCATGACATGAAAAATAATCGTCACCATTCTGTTCAGGATTTTTTTTTGTTCTTTAAATAGTCTTATAGTTTTGTATAAAAAAGAAAACTGTATATCTATAAGTCTTGCTTCGATAGATAAGTGTCTCCGTTAATATCTACAGCCTGATTAGATGACTGCTTTTCTTTTTTGTTTTTTGCTCAACTTTAACTTGTTCATCGACAATGAACAAATGAATCACTGTACATATCTTAGAATCTCTACGTAAAGGGTTTGGGGAGAGGGAGTGTGAGACGGGGTGGGACCTATAAACATACTAGGAAGGAAATGACATAGATGGGGGTGAACGTGTACATCAGTTGCCATGTCCATGTAAAGGCGGCACGAAGCGGTCGGGCGGCATTAGAGCTTTTGGCTGTAAGGAAGGGATGGGGATATACAAACAATGAGCATATACATGCCCATCTACAAAAGAGAACAGCACTCTCAACACTGACAGTTTTACAAACCCTAAGCTGCAACTTCTTTGCCATGCACAAAATTAATCGACTCGTTCGTTGATTAAATCCAAATTTCAATCAAAGATAGCTATTCAATGACAGGAGAATATTAGAGATCAGCAGAAAAACAGTTCTCACAGATAGTGGCGAGGGTCTACTTTGGAGGTGGCTTCTCTTTTTTCTCTATGAGGACATGAATTTGTAACTTCAATACAGCTGCACGGTTTTGATACCCAATCTTTAAAAACCTTCTGTTGTTTATGAAACAGCAATTAATTCATAGAGAAAAGAGGAAGTTTCATTTTAATTGGGGAAAAGAAATCATGAAACTTTTGGCAATAGTGGTCCTTAGCAAATTGGCAGTTACAAATTTAACATTTTTTCAGAAAAGAAACAGAGATACACATATATGTATATTAACATATATGTACAAAAATACAAAAATAAAGCAGATTGGCAAGCAAGAAAGAAAGGCATTAAATTTCAAACATTATCACAGATGAACAACCAGAAAGCACACACTGAGGCAGACAAAGAGAGGGGGGACAGTTTATAGGCAAAGTGTCACCACCTTCGTTTAACTAATAATAAGGACTTTATTATTAGTTACTTCAATACATTTCTCTTGTTAGTATTATAAAACACAGGACAGGGCGTGCATTCTGGATGTACGTCACAGAAAGAGAGGTAAAAATCAGTCACGGTTTTGTTTTGGATTATAATTTCACTACTAGAAGTTGGGTTAATGCATGCTTAAGTAAGTTGCATTTAGGGAGAGTAATATACAATAACAATACAGCAAGCCAGGGGTCAGGTAGGGGAGGGGTCAAGGGTCAGTGAAAGATCACTGCCACCAAAGAGCTGTAGGATATTCTCTCAGGCAAATAAACCATTCATCAGCTGGAAACAAAGGGAGAGGTGCACCATGGGTGATATATAACCAGTATTATGTGGCATTTAGGCCCAACACATTTACTAATTAATCAAAAGGGGGAGCGGAGTGATAATTAATGAGCTACTTTTTATGAAATATTGATATGCTTTTTGTTATGCACATAACCAACAGCCTTTGTTCGGCAGATAAACACTGTGTTGGGAGGGAGTTCCACAAGAGGGCATGGGGGTTTATTTGTGCCCCTGGTGAATTTAAGGAGATGTGAGAGGCACATTTGTCTCCCGATATCAGGTTTTGGTTCCTCCTCTGCAGGCCACTTACGGAAAAATCGTTCATTTAGTGAAGCTGGGTCTATGAGTTAAGAGTTATTGAGGAAATATGGCACCTGTCACGCCGCGCTGACTGCGCGTTATCAACACTGACATCTTAAATGTGAGTTTCCTGACTGTCCAACCGTGCTCCAGGGAACGCGGCAACGCCTGACGCGATACAAGTCAGTGGCTTTGTGCGATCCTCTCCTTCACAGATAATGCTCACGTTGCGTGGCTGTGATAATATTCCAATACCACAACCAAACTCAGCGCCTTGTTAAATCAACATCATCCAACGCTTTATTTACTCCACTCTGCCCTTGTTGTCTTGGCCTTGTTTGCATTCTTTCACTCCATTCTTGGCTAACAGCTTTCTAAGACTGTTAGCTCTGCGCTATATCAACAGAGCACTCTGATAGGAGGGCAACTGCTGCAGTTAAGGGTCTCCAGTAAAGTCAGTGCAGAGGACCTTGATGTTTTGGTAAATACTTTAATCCTGTGTAAGCTCTTGCACAGGCGTCGCACATGTTGCTGCATTTCTGAAGCAGAAAAACATTGCGGTTTTTAATAGGTTTGCTTAACCAGATTGCGTTTGTTTTCCGCACTCGTCAAGATGGAACAGGATTTTCTTCTAAGCCTCTGCTTCCTTGGCAAATAATTCCCCACTCCACTAGACCTCCAGTCAGTTACACTGTTTTCTTTCATTGTAAGCAAAAGTGAGTCAGGTCTACAGAAGTGTGTCTTTATGCCTACTCAACGAGGAAAAACGATCTATAGATCCATTACCAAACCTTCTGACACCATCTATAGAAACAAACGGAATCTTAAAGCATTCCCTGTTTTCAAGCCACTGCGTGACGAAGACTCTATCAGCTGCATGCCTGCGCTGCTTTTAAAGAGGAATTAAAGAAAATAAAGTTACTGCGAAACACCTCAGCAGCTTGCACACTAAAGAAACTGAAATCTCGGTGCAGCACTTTCTCTTCACTTCCCCCTGCTCCCTCCCTCTTTCCCATCTCCTGTCTCTCCTGGCCTGATCCCCGTGTCCATCCGGCGTTTGCTGAGGCTACCGAATGGAGATGAATCCCGACGGTGTGTCAGGGATTTGACAACACTGCACCATAAAAGTGGAAAGCTGGTGCACCAGCACCCACCATGGAGGAACTGAGTCAATGGGATTTCAACACCTCAAATTGTGGGTAAGTCAGTGGTTTGCGGCCCTGAAATCCTATTGTATCTGTGCGTATTGTGCCCAGAGACCTGCTGTAGCAGATTCATTCATCTCTACCCACTACAGGTAGGGCGCTGATTACCAGGGAGCCAGCAACATAAACATTCTCTCACTTAAAAGGACATGCCAGGGATTATATTGGTGCACTGTGCGATGGCTGAGCTTTCTACAAGCGTGTACCTTTAAAAGCAGAGCACTTTAACTATGCTATTAAATTATCTTATCTCCCCTGCACATACCTTTGCCAAAAGAGGCCTAATTTTTTTTACTGATGGACAATCATTTACATCCTAAAAGCTGAACGAAGCTCTGTACAAAACTACGGCGAGCTGCCTTTCCTGTAAGGATGCATGAACCACCTGTGGCCAGAGCAATTCCTAGTT
This sequence comes from Microctenopoma stevenorrisi, assembly GCA_032270685.1. NCBI lineage: Eukaryota > Metazoa > Chordata > Actinopteri > Anabantiformes > Anabantidae > Microctenopoma > Microctenopoma stevenorrisi. Next base: position 3,893,937 of record JAUMTR010000016.1, read on the forward strand.
ACCAGGGCATCCTGAAGCTGCAGTGCATGGCAGATAACTCCTAATCCATCATCACGTGGTCCGTGCAGCCTGGCGTATTAGGATGGCGTCTCACGCGGGCGTGGCTACTTGTCCCTGCCAGCTGGTCGATTTGCTGTACAAGAATTAGTCTGCACCTCTGCACTCGGTGGATATATGTCAGCTGAGTAACCTTTAAACTGATCTGAGGCCTGTTGTAATGCTCACTGATCTGAACTCTTTTGATCTTGCTGCAGATCAGAGGTGAGTTCTGCACTGAGC
>JAUMTR010000016.1:3897160-4039145 GCA_032270685.1 Microctenopoma stevenorrisi
GATGGAGGGGGCAGGGTGGGGGGAGTTTACGCTCAGGAGGGGAGAAAGGGAGTCATTCTTTCACACACAACTTTCTTGAGACAGAATGGGGTTGCCTGCACAAGGCCGAAAAAAAGATGATGGCAAGAAAAGATTTTGTTGCCGTTCATTTCCCTATGTTGTATAGAAAATGGCGGTGGGGGTGGTGGGGGGGGGGGTTCTTTAGAAGCCATATGGCATAAAAAAAAGACAAACTTGATGAAGAGGAGAACTCTGAATTTTTCAACCACCAAAAGTTCATGCGGCACAAGATGAGGCAAAAACGGGAGGAGCGGCTCTATCCTTGCTTGGAGGATGGACGACGGATGATGAGGACACCAAAGAAATAATTTAAAGAAATAAATAAAACAACCACCACGACAAAACAAGAAAAGGAAATCACCTTCGCTGAGCCCACCCCAGCCCCAAAATAAAAGCCAAAACAAAAAGCTCAGATGTTAAGCAACCCAGCAGCTGGGTCCAAATACATACAGAAGAGAGATGTTCGTATGTGCATCACAAAGGAGGAAAAAAAAGGAAACGCAACGGAAAAGAAACAAACGTAATGTCATGCAACTGTTCATACGACTGGAAGCAGGGCAAGGAATGAGAGTATGAATTTCTGTGTCGACATACAAAACGTACAGTATGTATGAGAGTGTATGACTACGTATGCTGCCACTATATGGAGGGAGGGCACCGTGTTCTGGTGAAGTAGAAACCTTTTACACTACCCTTTGTTGCAACTCCACTGTTGAGGACACTTGGGTTTGAGCTTTTTCATGGTCAAAGGAAACCAAAGACAGAACACACGAGGTGTAGGAATGTGGCCGTTCAATTTCAATAATCGCTGATTTAAGAAAGTGATTCCTGCTCGCAGATAAAGCACCTAACTACTGCACGGAGCCACCGTGAAAATGGCTTTTTCCTCACTTCTAAAAGTTATAAGTACAGGAACCTAAATGTGGTCCTAATTTCAAGGAAACAAATGCTATTACAGTGTGATAAGGCTTCAAAGTAAATGGACGCTTTTCACAGATTGGAGGAAAATAGTGCAATTTCTGGCAGAATATCTGGCAAAGTACACGGGTGGAGGGAAATTCTTAGAGCTATAAATAAATGCCCGGTTATCTGCTCTGCTCTCTGGGCACAGATATGAAATAAAGGGCAGCACACTGTTTTTACGTAGGCTCATTATAAGCGGTGAAAAGTGGACATATGCTCGGTGCTAAGCTGAGCCATATTTAGCCAGATTAACGCAGCATCATTTAGTCTGCTGTGATGGCGTTTTGAAGGACAGTGAAGCAATCAAATAGCCTGAGCTGTTAATGATTTCCAGAGTGCCTAAGGGGAGATGTGTTTCACATGCTGAGCCAGTCTCAACAGAGCTCTCACTCCTGCTTTACTCCACATTAGAGTGTTTGCCAACTGCTCCTGGGCAGACGCGTGATTGACAGCTGCTTGTTCAAAAACAGTCGCCCAAACCCAAGTTGCCTCAAAATAACCACTCCTTTTAAATCTGCGGTTTATTTCCTGCTCTATTTTTGATTTTCAAACTCCACTGGGTGAGTGTCGTATCACTTTGATCTAATCACAAAGTGATAAGTGTGTGTGTGTGTGTGTGTGTGTGTGTGTAAAGGGAGGAGGGAAGAGAGACGATGCGCACAGAAATTCGAGGATATCTGTTCTCTATTAGAATGTTTCAGGTAAGGCAAGCCTCCGACGAAGGAAACAGAGGTACAAACAAGAGAAGAGGAAGGAGAAGGGAGGAAGAGGCTCTCTTGCAGTTAGTCTGCTACATATCACAGTATCTATGCTGAAAGCATCTTTGTTCTCGAAAGAATCTCAAAATGTATCCTCTGTCAAGAGAGACGCACAGACACGCACAGCAAGAGGAAATCAACCGTGTACAGGACAGATACATTTTGAAGCATCAGTGCGGGCGACATGGGGCTTGATACTAATTTCGTACTTTGTTGAGTAAAGTTTTGCTCTCGACTGAATGCTGAGAGAACAAAATTAGTATCAACGCTTCACCATGTCTGCAACCAGTGGCCCCATAGCTAAGTGTAACTTGTTTTAGAGATGGAAGGCGTGTGCTTTTACTGCTGCGGTGTGTGCATTTACTTCAAGGTAAAACTGTGACTTCCTGCAGAGAGCATGATAAAGATATGGAAACGTCCAGTGAGTGTTGCTACTTTCATCCATCTCCAAATAGTTGTTTAAACGTTCACTCCCACTAGTGTATATTTATCACAGTGGTTATTTTCTGAGGGCTTTTTCGAAGTTACACTTGAAGCTCCCATGGGACATGATGCTAAGAGAAGAGGCTCCTTGATAGCAAATCAAAGAAAGATAAGGAGAAATAGACCAGGTTCAGAGCAAGCACAACTTGACACACCCATCCCACCTGCATGTCCGGAGTCACACTCCTCCAGGTCCTCGTCGTCACTGGAACACTCGGCCGACGAAACAATGTCATCTGTCGTCTGCGGGGAAAGAGACACACACGCACAGGAAAACGTGGTTAGGCCCGGCGCAGTGTAGTAAGTCCTCAACGTGCACGCAGCCATTCCATTCAAGGATATCTCTGCACACACAGAGCGCTGCGCCTGTCCTTCGGCTTCCATATATCACTTGGAGTCAATCATATTTCACAGTGTTTATCATTCTTCACTTTATGTGCTTTCCACCTCCGCAGATAATTGTTTTCCTTCACCCACCGTACTCTGCCTCCGATTATTTATCGCCCTTCTCCTCCCGCGCCGTCCACAATCAATGGCCCCACCAAGCCCTCACAGATCAACACCGTCCATGCTTCTGATTTGTGCTAAAGGATGCGGAGGGAGGGAGGGAGGGATGGGGTGGCAGACTTGCTAGCTACACCCGGACCAGCAATGGATTATCTGCACCCTCCAGTTCCCACAATTCTGATTTATCCCCTCACACCCCTTTCCTTTTTTTCGGGTCGACCCATGGAGGACAGAAGGGGGAGGTTGTATTTCAGCGCTGGTGCGCTGGGCAGCCACCGTTTATTAGAATGAATCAGCGGGGCGATAAAATAAGCCCCGTCACCAAGCAGGGTTATGAAATCAGAGTGCTGATTGAGTTTTCCAGTCCTGGCCGAGGGTGTAGGGCTCTAAATATCATTGAGTTTGACAGACTAATGAAACGCGCCCCCGTGCTTGTGCAGCTGCTTTCAACAAGGCCTAGAGAAAGCTGTCCACCTCTACCATATGCACACATATACTGATGTTCACCCTGCGTGTCTACCAAACCTCACAGTGATAAAGTGGATTTTTCAAAGCAGGCAGTAGCCTCTGAAAGTGTTCGGACCCCTCCCTTTTCTAAAGGGGGTTGCAGGTTTAACTGTAAATGAATAAAATACATGTGTTTGCTCTGTACTCTAAACTCAATAAACCATAACAACAGTAAAATGTATTTTTTCGTTCTTTTAAAAACAAATCTTTCTTCTAAACCCAAAAAATAAATTCAGTCTCTTTATCCTACACTTTCTGGCAGTAAATACAGTTTCTCTTTTTTACCTTCTTAAAAGCAGTCTACCACACAGAGATTGCTGACTAACATGCTTCTTGTTGTCAGTTCTTCGTAATCTTCATTAGACGTATGAAACTTTGTCCCTGTAACCACTATTGTCTGACCAAGGCCCAACTATCCCAGTTAAAGTCCATTAAGATTCCTGGTGGTTCCAAACTTCTACTATATCACAATTATTGAGGTCACTGAACACCCTAGAAACACCCAAAGCTTTCAAATGGTTCTATGCTAATACTACATACTGTTATTATGGACGTCATAGAACATAGATTGACATTGACTTCATGGTTTGGTTTTTGTCTTTTCTTTCATTTTATTTATGATTTTATTCATTATTCAATTCCATACAAAAACAGTAAAGGGGTCTGAATACCTTCTGTAGTCACCGTATTCCTACTGTCAGTGATTTGACAGGATGCGCTGCAGTACTGCATTTGATAATGAGCTCATGCATGTTGGTGCTAGTGGGCATAATGCGCCACATTATGTACTGTACTCCAGCATGAGGCGGCAAAATGTGAAACAAGAGGGGAGGCTCTGAACTAAATTACTGTAAAATATGGCCCCTCGGTAAACATGGCATTATTTATTGAAGCCACATTATGGGCGTAAAAGTCTTGGTTATTGCTGAAAGAGGGTTATTGCTTGTTATTATGATAGCGGCAGATGTGGGAGGCAGGGACAGGGAGAGAGAGAGAGATGAAAAACCCGAGCCACTTCAAAGTCTGTTCCAGCAATTTCAGGCCAAGATCATCACACCATAACAGAGCATCCACTGAAAACACTGTCGCTCTCTTGTCCATTCATGCTGCATTTCTCTGCAGCTGATGCTGACAGCGTATCAGCACACAGCCAACAGTTGCGCCGCCTTGGATACAGCAGCTTCACATCGCCTTATGCATAATTGATCTAAATACATATATTAGCTCAACACATAAACTTATATTTTAAGCAGGAATACTGATTTTCACTTCCATAAATATTACCTGCTAACAAAGCGCATAAATCCACAGCCCTGGTATTTTTGTATAGGGTCTTGAAAATATGAGTTTAAAATAAATCTTGGCAATTTCAGGTCAGTGTCAAGTCTGATTAAGTGGCCGAGTCAATTTTCTGTAATAGCTGCGATGGTAATGTGACTTGTAATATGTCTGGAACACTGCCAGAATGGCTTAAATCTGATTGCAAAGCCATCGTCTTCAATGCATTTACGTGCATTTGAGTAACTGTAATAATATTTCCACAGCTCAGACATAGTTTTTACCATTAATGCAGCCTAACCCAGAAATCTGTGCATTTACTGTAGCGACTGCAGAAACTCAGTTTTTCAATAAGTGTGAAGGGACACATTTAAAGGGCAACTTCACAGACTTATCTCGCCTCCTATGATTCTAGTTTAGGGAGTACAGCGGTTCATTCATTTCTTATTCATGAAGAAAATAACATCAGTTCAACAGGCCAAGAAACACTGTAATAAGACACGTTTAACTCGTAAGAGAGCTTATTCTGATGTTGGATGATTCATTTATTTAATTCATAAATATCTCCTTCACAGTGGACAAATTCACCATGTGAACATAATGATTTAAGGTAGAGTCGCAGTCTAGCTTACTAACCCCAGTCTGCTGGGGGCCTGGGCCTGCTGTGGTTACCTCGCTTTCCTACTGGGCATCACTCTAGGGACTAATATTCGAAACGTGGGGACACATGATAAGTAAATGAAACTACAGAGATAAAGTAGCAATCAGTTGCAAAATAAGTTTAAAACAGATCAAGTTTTATCGTTATTTTTACTACATTTCTCAAACAGCAGTGCTGCAATTAAAAAAAAAAGCAGGAGGAGGTTTGGTCATGGTCGGGTCATGTTTGAATAGAGGCTCCAACAAACACAGTCAAGAAGCAACATTTGAATGACAAAAAGTCCTTGAGCACGAAGATGAAACCAGCAGATTCAATACTAAAAGATATTCCTACTGAGTCTCAGCCGTGTCTTAAAGCAGAGGTGTGTCAGTCTAAGTACAGAGGCCAAAGACCCGCTCAGCACTGCAGAACTCCGGCACTGAATAATCATTACCTACTTTATCTTTGAGCCTCTCCACATTAAAGCCGAGGACCGACTGCCTCCGCTCCTGTGTTGGAAACGTTGCATTTAAATAGCAGTAAGACACACTCCAGCCAGTGTGTTCATGGCCCATTTGGTGGAAAATCATCATCTACAAACTCAGAGGAAGAGACTCTCGTCTACGCAACTTTGACTCCACTTGAAGAAATTGTTGAGGGCTTTTGCTCCGTGTTTGACATTTGTAGATATCCTACATGTGTGCCCGGTTGGGCACTGATTCTTTCACTTGACCAGATGTTAATATTAACACGTAGTAACGCAAAGGGAGCTCACAGAGCAGAAAAGGCATAGGCTGCCTGCGTGTGGAGTGATGGGAGCCTACAGTGGGGTATAGCATAATGATGCGGTCGGCCAGCGGGACTACAAAAACTGATTTCACAGCTGGGGAAATCCAATTCTCTGTCTAAATCTCCATAACACAGAGTGGGCTATATTTTGGCAGCAAAGTGATTTCTCTTTTGATGTAATTATTCTCAGCAAACATTCTCATCGTCAGGGCGGTGAGATTTACAGGGCGTTTTGTTGTGCGTGTGGGATGCTTTAATACGCGTGCATATGCCTTCCACTTCCTGTGTGTGAAGAAAGCGTAACATACACGATGATTTCAGTAAATAAAAACTCACGGGCTATGTGCATCATGCCTGATTATCCTGATTACTCTGCCTTCGAGCGACGCTCACATTCCTAACTCCACAACCAAAAGGCACAGCCTTCGAATCAATAGCCTGACTTCATTAAAACAACATTTACCTCTGACCGCTTCAGCACATCAATTAAAAGGATCACACTGGCGATCGATACAGATAGACAGCCTCCTTGGGAGACAAGTCGCAAAACACACAGCTTTTAGTTCCACGACCGACAGCGCTGGCACGAACTAAACGGAGAAGGTGGAGAGATGCTGGGCCGTCTTAGTCTCGAAAAAGCTTCTCTGGTGTTTAATCAGGAATTCTGGGTTGACCACTGTGACTCAGCCAGCAGCAATGCAGAAACCATTAACAGGCAAAACTGCAATTACCTCAGCAAGTGAATGGAGTGCATGCTACATCACCAGTCAGGCCTGACCTCCGAGTGAACAAAGAGGTTCCAAGATTGATTAGCAATAAACCTGAAGCCTGGGAAATAAGACTCCTTTTATTAAAAACGTTAAGCACAGAGATGCCTGTTGAGAGGAAAAAAACTGGTGCAGCAGTATGAATATTTAGCCAATAAATGTGTAAACGCTCTGTTTTGTTCAGGGTCCAAACTGTATGTGCACTGGTCTATTATTCATCCACTTCACAATGGCTGTGTAGAGATCTCCTCCAAACGTTTTTCTGAGGTAACATAGTTACACAACATGTCAGTAAACAAGCACTATGAAAACAGGCTAAAGACTAGAAGATGTCCACAAAAGACAATCATTATCTACATCAAGCAGATTCATTCAACCAGCGTCCAGCAGACTTCTTCCGTTGCCCAGTAAAACCCACTCTTCAATATCATTTGAGCTAACGTTTTAAACACGAGCACAGCAGAATCCACCAGGAAAAACACCATTCTTCTGAGAATCTTGATCTAATAATGAGCAAGAGTACCTTCACACCCTCTCTTTACACCTGTGCCTAATAATAAATGTGACTGTGTTCAGGAGATCTGTGAACCCGCTGCAGCATATGTTCTGACTCAGACGGCAGAAAATATTGTACACCAGCAACTCGTTTGCCACATAAACAGACACACATGACTGCAAACATGGTACGTAGCCATTTAATCAGCAGGGCCACAACTATCTCTAACAAAGAAATAGTCTTCTACAAACGGGATCAGCATTTTCTTACACATCATTGTAAAACATAACACGATTACAGCCACATTATTTGATGGTCACGTGATTAAATATTGAAACTGGAATAAACCCCTTTAAATATATGGATGTAACAGGAGCAAACACATGCTTCTGCAGCTGTGGCAGCGCTGTAATATTCAGCTGAGCATGACACTGATTTGATTGGTCACACGAAAGCGAAAGCGTGTGTGTGTGTGTGTGTGTGTGTGTGTGTGTGTGTGTGTGTGTGTGTAGGGGGGCAAACAGATAAGGTACCCGACCACTGTCTATAGTTTTCCCCTGGGTCACAGTAAAGGCTAAAACACGGCCACGGCCCCCAGGTTACAAACATAACATGAAATGTGAGCGGTGCCGTGTTTCTGGGAGGCAAAGTGAGCTCCCATGATAAGTACAGTACACTGAGCCATATCGTCAGTGAGGGTGAGGGAGTTTGCTCCTCGACACACCATGGCCTTATCACAACAAACGACCTTCACGTGTTTCTGTGCCTGTGGGGTGAAGGAAACACAGAGAACGAAGCCTTTGGAGAATAAGTGAAGAGACACTATACACTAGAAACACTATACTGTAGATCCACATTACCAACCCGCTATCAAACACAATATGGTTTATTTACAATGCCAGAGTGCCCAGTGGCTAGAGACCATTTTTTTTCTAGTGCTGGAAATAAACCCAAAACAAATCAATTTCCCTCAAGCGCTTCATCCTGGCAGTCAGTTGCCATGGATATCCAACATGATTGCATGTTCAAAGATGAAAGTGACGACGTGAAGGCTACGGCAAATCAGAGACGTGCAACTCAAAGCAACCTCCTCTTTCCTGAATATTTGCAGTTTGAGAAATGGCCGCGAAAGTGACAGAAATCAGACTGAGTCCCAGTCCTGTCTTCTCTTGTTTGCCATCTGACCAGTTCCCATACCACCAAAATAAGATAATCAACACTGGAGCGGAAGCTTTGCCTTTCTATCGACGGCTGTCTGCTGCCTGCGTTATCATGTCCCATCTAGACTTTGACAGGCTGACAAGGGAGAGGCTTGTATTACAAGGGAAATCAATGGCACTAGGCCATATCCCTATCAATAGACTGCCACAACTCCTTATGCTCATGCTCCCGCTCTGTGACAGATAAGATGCGTTATCAGAAAAAAACATAAGGGAGGATAAGCTGAGGTTGAGGGATGGCAGCATAACATCATGTTAAAAATAAAACATTTACATATGGTGTGTATTCTTCAAAAATAACAATACTGTAGAAAGATATAAGCAAACAAACTGTGAAAGAACCGGCTGTCCCACTGTTAACCGTCTCCTTTAATATAGCAGAGAAATTACTAGAAAATTAGCTCCAGAATCTACTTTTGGGGGCAAAGCCACATGCTAAATTAGATCCTAGATCAAATATTGATATTTCAAATGAGTACCCTTGGTGGGCCTTTCTCAGCAGCGTCCTGTAGTCAGCACATTTTTTTTCCTTTCCAGGTTTCTGGACAAATGGAAACAGGGTGGTGGAGGAGGGCAGAACAGCTGGACTGGGGGGTGGGACACATTTAATTTGTTCACCATAACCGTGCTGTGTTGGTTTCAGCAGAATGGGTTATGTGCCGAGTATTTCTCTTTTTCTGGAGGACCTGCCTTTGTACACAGAGCGGTGAGGGTTGCTGGCTCACAGCAAACTTTAATTGCCCTGAGGCCATAGGCAGCCACTTTCAAACAGGGTCATTCATCTTCCCATGAAAAAGGAAATGGTCTTTTGGCCCTGATCCTTAATCACCCCCCTGCCGCAGTGTACAAGGTCATCAGGGAAGCTCTGTGACAAACACAGTTAGACACATGCATGTATGTACACACCTAGAATAACTGAGAGACTCAGGAAGTCACATGGAGGCACGAATATATGAGGCAAGCAGACACGAGGTGGAAGGAAATTTCTGCTCTCCATTCAAGTCCATGCCATCCTCAGGTGAAATTGGAGCAGCAATTAAAGCTCAGAGTTACGGTTTGTGTTACCGCTTGTGGTTCTCCCTTCAAAGAGGAAGTGAGGGATTCACGAGGATGTGGCAGCGAGCTGCGCTGAAAGCCGTGACCAAAGCAGGCGCCGGGAGAAGATGAGAGGACTGGGCAGGAGAGGGGGAGGGGGGGTCAGCACAGGACAAAAAATGGAAAGTTCTCCATTTTACAGAGGATCACAAGACACAGGCAGAGGCTGGCCCTCTGATTGAATTGAATTGAGCACCCCCTCAGATAGGGGACCAGCACAGGGGGTGTGTCACACTCTACCCGTCAGACTGAAACACAAGCACCTCTCCCAAGTTTGTCCCTGATGGCCTTTCATTGATGCTTGAAGTTATGACACGAATAACCATCAGTTACCTACACTTCATTGAATCTGCTCGGGAATGATTGAGATTGTCTGAGGTGTGAATCTGAAAATGGACTTGCTCCTTCTGGACTACATTTTGACCTCCCTCTCCAAAACATTTTAATATGGCCATATTTCTCACAGTCAAAGGGCATTATGGCTTCAAGGCGGAAATACCAAATCAATGTGGGCATTATGTAATGACCGATGCTGGCAGCTTTATGTCTCCCAAATTAGACGGAGGTCCCATTTGTGTGCAGTTCCTAATAGGCACAAACCAAATTAAGCATTTGATTTAGTGTCTTTTTAGAAGATGAAAGTTGAAACGTAATCACTAACCAACTGAGAAATGATTTCCACTCTACCGTATGTCCTTCCCCAGTACTCAACATGCTAACACACACTTCTACTATGCTACACGCAGACCCTCACGTTTAAGCTGTGCTATGAAAGGTGGTGAAAACAGAGGATAAATGTTACTGGGCATCGCTAAGAGCTCGACAAAGAAAAGAAACAACACACAGAGCTCCTGTGGAACATGTGTGTAATTAAATGCTACAGTCTTCATCACACACATGGAGCACATAGATGCTATAATACAATAAATGACTTAGATGCAGTCTTCTCTACCTCTCTCGTATACACACATAAATTCACATACAAGTGCATATCATAGGCAGCCAGCAAATATATTCACAGTACTGCAGCGTGCAGAGATTCATTACACCCACGGTGTAATAATTCACCAGCCCTGTGAGCGCAGGAGCGACTTAAGCCTCAGAAAACACCCCAAGATGCCATTTATTAATGCTAATAATTCACATATAGCCGTCACACACAGAATCAGATGAAACAATCAATGTTGATTTCATGTCTGTGTTGTGTTAAATACACAGCGTATCTGTGTGAAATGTTTAGTTTTACTTAGTGGCAGAGTAAAGCAGCTGGCTGCCAGTGAAACATCAGTCCAAGAGAAAGAATGCAGTTTCTGATATTCGAAAATATGCACAAATAGGTGCAGATCAGTAAATGTACGTCGATGCAGATGCTGCGTTACTGTGCGGCTTGAGAAGCTTTTCTGCAAACACTTCAGTATTCTTAGCTGTCTTTAGACTTCAAAGAGCTGACTCCATCTCTGTGTCGAACACATGAATGAAATTAATATTTATCTTTTCCATGCAACCTTAATAAGGACATTACCCCAAAGGTTTGAATATTCATGTAAAGCATAAGAAAGTTAAGTAGCTAAAAGATGAAGAAACAACTAGTGTAATCTTGTGTGTCAAAGGGAATGATGCAAAACGAGTAGCGAGCAAGAAAATCAGGAATCGCACTCCACGTCTGATAGACACTAACTATAAGAGTTTGAGAAGAAATGCTGGCAATACCAGTTTAACTTTTATAATAGTTTTGTTCCCAGAACCGTTGTGCTGGAAAAAAGTTAATTAAACAGCACGAGGAGTGTGGAATCTCACAGTAACCTCACAACTTTTTAAAATGGCTTGGCACAGGATTTAATTCCCACTGTTCCACTTTGATAATCCATGTAAGTCGACTGGCATGTGCTCGGGGATCGATGACATCTTGACTGAAAAGACGCAGGATCTGGATTTCATGTGTTAACGCCTCGAATACGCAACATCTGGAATGTTCTTGTTCTATTAGAATCAAAGACAGATGTAATTAAAAAGCATTTTAATTATCCTAAGCAAAGTGATGCATTGAAGTTGACGGCTTTTAATCATTTTACACTTTTGGAGACATTCGTGCAGTGTCAGTGTTGTTAGGCTGCTTGTCGCTTTGTTGTTGTTTAGTTGTTAGTTTGTGTTTGGGCGGACATGTGCATCGCGTTGTAACCAGTCGTCTCCGGAGGCAACGCAGCAAGCGGTGAGCCTGTACACCACCCAGAGCATGTGCTGATGTCCTGCTGGTCAGCTAGGAAACAAACTGCATTGTGTGTGTGTGTGTGTAACTGATGTGAGCTGTTTGCTTGCCCCTTGGTGTGTGAGTGCCCCGCCGTGACAGTGGCGGCTGACAAGACAGAAGGTTTACACACACACACACACACACACACACACACACAAGCATTCCCGGAGGATCTATATATGCTGCGTTGTGAGGCACGGGAGACATCCATTACAGACCCCCCCCGTGGCTCAAAACCACTGGAGCTAGCTGCTAGTTCTCACACACTGAGAGACAAACTGTCCTGAACACACACTCACAAGCGCCGGATGAGACACACGAGCTACACAAATGAAATTGCAAACATCTACAAACACATTCACACAGAGAAGTCTAATGGAAATAACTCTATGTACATATTCTTTTTCACACCAAGTGACATGAAAAATTCATAAAGGCAAGCACAATGTTGCAAACACCCACCACGCAGCGACAGAGAAGACAGACAATCCATGACAGTGCTGGAATGAGTTTGTCACGTTGATGGTAGGGGGGGGGACTGTCGGCAGCAAAAACTGAAAATCCTCTGATTGTGTGCTTCTCCAGGGAACAGTGAGAATGGATGCGGCTGCAACAGGCCAGATTTTTGACCACGTGTGAGTGTGCGTGCACGGCAAGTCACGGGAGCTTAATCTGCCTTTGGAAGTATGCAGATGTGAAGGCAGACGTGTGACATCAAGATTAAGAGATCTTTGTACGAGCTGCATGTGTGTGCGCCTGGCCCTTTAATGAGCCACACAGCAGCTGGGTCCCTATCAGTCTGCTGTCTCCTAATTGGACCTACTTAGCAACTAACAGAGCTCCTGCATTCATCTCCCAGAATTCAGCGGGAGCTGGGGTGGCTGGCAGGTCAGCCAAACGAATGAGAGAAAAAAAAGACGGTAGGAAAAACCTCCCGATGAACACCTGCCCACTGTTTGACCTTTACACGATTGCTGGCAGGTCAGGGTGCTGGTTGTGTGGGAAGGTGATCACAGAGACTAACTAAGTGAAGAGAAAAGACGTTTGACAGCCGGTGGAGGAGAGAAGCGCATCCGCCCACAAACACGTTCTCACACACACACCTGTGCGTTAGCGCGCGCAGGTAGACGAGCGCAATCATCAAATATCATGGAGCAGACGATCACGTGGAGACGCTCAGCGGGCTGCACGGCATTGTCCTCTCTGGCTCTTGAAGAGAAAATATACCAGTAATTATCATATATCCCCAGGTGTTACACGGCATCCCTGATGCACTCACGCTGGTGTAAAAGAGGCGAGTCAAGAAAAACAATGAGGGGGAAAAAAGAAGAGGTAGCTTAGGGTGCAAACCTTATCTAGCAGGAAAGCCAGTTTAATCTGGTTCATGACCTTTGCTGGATGTTGCCTTGTCTCTCTAAACTTTTCTGCAATTCTGCACCTCATACTTTCCATTAGAACCATTTTGAAAATAACCAGACAACACACAGATCACACTGTGCCGAAGAAGAGTCCGTGTCCATGGAACATAATATTATTGTCATCATGAGGTGTGTATCCGAGCGCACTGATGCGCCATTATTTCCCGCTTCTCAGCAGAAAAGAAGCCCAATCAAACTACAAACAATTTACCTCTTATTTTCCCGTCTCCTGAGCACCAGACTAGTTGAAGATGATTGACGCGAACAATTTCTTTAACACATCGGCCATGCAAATCACTTTCAGTGTCTCCCTCATCCCCAGTCCTAATTGTTCCCAAATATCTCAGGCCAGCAGTGCGAGTTAATTGAGAAGGAGAGACGTTGATCTCTCATGATAGAGAGTCTTGCATTAATGACTATTCCCAAACTGAATATCCAGATCAAACTGGCAAGCAGAAAATCCCTTTTTTCCTCCTTTGGTTTAACCAGAGTTCTGCCGAGCTTAAGGGCTCAGGCAGACACTTAACATGCGAGTCTTGTTTTGGTATGTGATATCTATATTGTTGTGTATCATTCATAGGAGGAACTTCCAAACATTCTACTTTACCAGTGCGAACAAACACAAGCTTTTGTGTTTATCAACAGAAGCTTCAAGCGGAGATGAGAACTGGATGTAAAGGCCTAAAAAAAAAGCTGACTTCATTGTGCAGACTCAAGCATGCTTCCTGTGGTTGCTGGTGCATGGGCTCCTCTGCTACGCTGCTGCTATGTGTGCACCGTCTGCAACAATCAACAAACCCAAACTTGCACGAGTGCGCTTGTCTGTGCTGTTACTCTTCTACACTATAGTGGCCGCTGTACACACAGGAAGCTGCTGTAGGAAAGGCCGAACATGACAACTTGGTGCTGAAGCTTTTACAGGATTTCTGTGTTTTTATGGTTGGTAATGGACAATCACATGTGGAAAGGAAACAGTACAGGAAGCCGAGTATCCCTCAGATCAAAAGTCAATAGCAGGTAGTAAAGCTTTGTAAAAATGTGTAAAATTTCATGCTGCAAGTGACTCCTTTAATTAATCAGTTGTGTAAATTTCAACATCAATGAATCATGGACAGCTAGCAAATATGAAGATAAACTTCATATTTAAAATCGAGTCAATATTTTATATCTATACGTTTTACTATCTTCTTGTCTCACAAAGTCAGTTTGAACAAAACAAATAAATAATTAGAATCTTAGAGCTTTTTAGAGATTTCTCGTCTGTGATACACGGCAGACATTTCATTTGTGAATCTTACATGCAACATTATTTTCCCATTACATTGGTCCACATGCAGTACTGTGATGATGCTGCTACACTGATGACGCGCAGAATGGATCAGCGGGTAAATCTTCAGAACACAAACAGGCTGTGAGAGCGAGATTGTGCGTAATATTCAGCAGGAGCCATCTCAGTGACAGCGAGCCAGGTCTCAGACCATTTTAAAAACGGACGAAGAAACAAAGACGATGAGGCAAAAGTCATTAAAGTTACTGGTACAATTAGCGTCAACCAGCACCAGACTTCATTCAAAAGAAAAAACACATTATGAAATAGTCTGTCATGAACCTTTACCTTTCAATAATTAGCACATAAAGACTGATTATGCTTGAGCTGATAAAAAGGACAATTTTAATTACTTTTTTCTTTGTCTGTAGGTGGAATTTTTAAGATTAAGACTTTAAAGCATCTGAAAATGTTACCTCAACTTGAAATATTTATGATTAAATAAGAAAAAAAGTTTATTCTTGGTATCATTAAGAAGAGTTTAACGGGCAAATATGTAGATAACACGTGGTACCAAGGCTGCATAGATGTGTTCAGCTGTGACACACGAAAAAACAGAATCACACGACTCGGAAAAAACTATCTGAGACGTTTTCTAGTACTTAAAATTTTAAGTACTAGAAAAGAAATATTAGAAATACTACTACGTATGCAAACTTAACTCCCCCTAGAGCTGAAGTGATATTTTGAATTTATAAACCTTCTTCTTCCCCCAATTGACTGCCCGACCCCAAGAGTGGCCACAGCGGCAGAGAGGGAGCGAGAGTGAGCAAAAGAGAACGCCGTGTCAGCGCGTCCCCACGGAGTGATCATTAATTAAGCGTGAGATTGGTTCACTCCCCACTCCGTCTCTGCCGTCTCCATCTCTGTTAATCCTGACATGGCGAGGAATTCCCCACTTTTCACCTAAGAGAAAGAAACAGCTAGTGTGGGGGAAGCTGACCAAAAGAGGAGCTGTGCGAACACACACACACTCTTTAGCCAACATGTGCACACACAGCCTTACTCATGCTCGAGTCCAGCACCGTGTCAAATGCCTATAGCTCTCTTCCAGCACTGCAGTACATCACTAATGATAGCTCACCTCCCTCCACTCCCCTATACCGCCCTGAGGGGTGGAGAAATCTGCCAGACTGTTACAGGACCCCTCCTTACCTCTCACACCCCAATATTTGATAGCCAACTAGGGGACTGTAAAATTAAAGGCCTTGGCAAATAAAAGTCTGTGACACAGCAGCGTGAATCAAAGCAGACACTGACATGGGAGCTGGTGGAGGAAGAACGAATACAAAAGTAAAATCAAAAGTTACCAAGGACAAAAACCTACCTTTTTATTATTAAGCTACCAAAGTACAGTACCTGCTATCTAACGGTATCACTTCCCCTTTCACCTTCACATAACAGCTTTTCCAAAGCTCACACAACTTCCTAGATGTTAATAGTTTATGACACAAAATGCCATTTTCCCACTGACGTGACCTTGTTGATGGTGCCGGAGATGGCGGTGTAATGTGTCTCAGCTCACTCATCAGCGCAGATTACTGATGCCGGGGAGACAGAATGGATATGGACTGTTGGAACCCCACAGACAGTATGAAGTCGTGGAACCAGGTCTTTCTATGTCGGGTCTAAATCACAGGGTGGTTAGTGTCTGTCTCACTGCTCTGACTCAGGCCTCCCCAGACACATGTGTCAGCGCTGACATGAAGGGGCATCATCAGTGCACGGCGGGCGTTCTGTTGTTGAGGGGAAGAAGCGGATAACACAAGTCCCTGTCTGTCGTCCGGGAACCATCCTCTCCTCCAGCCCCGTCTCACCCCCGAAGGAGAGTTATTGCTTTAATATGAACAACGAATGGTTCAATTTGTCCTCTGGGTGTCAAAGGACTGCTCAGCGTGATTACTTTCTTGGCATGGTGGTGACATTCATTGGCTTGGACTCAGGACGTATTGGAGAAAGGCCTGCGTTAGGCCCGAGCGGGTGAGTGACAGATAGAGGCAGACATCGACAGAAAGAGAGACACGGAGAAAAGGAGAGAAATACAGAGAAATGTGGAGAGTAGTGGCAATGCTGGATCTGCACACCTCAATGAACAGCAGCACTTCAATCCTCGATAGAATGAGAACTGTGGTATCATGACCTTGACTGATCAAGCAGGGAAAAAAGCAGCACTGCTCGGATCCGCCCACGCTCAGCCACACAAAAGCCACAGTAACACATCAAATGCTGGAGGAGGGGCACGAGGACTTTTGTTTAGACGTTTCACTTTGTCACATTTTAAACCTGATTATCAAGAAAAAAAACAGCAACATATAGCCCACAGACAGCTGTTCTCCACACATCTCAGAAAAACTAAAGTATCTAAATCCACAGTAATCCACATGCTGACTTTAACGTTATCTTAAATGGACAAATATGAGAGCACCATCAATGTTCTCATCAGAATCTCTGCAGGAAAATCAAATAAGTCAAAGGCTGAAAGGTTTAGAGCTGGAAGCTCAACGCACACATTCATGTGAAACCGTCCAGTGCTGCTGTACCTGAATAGTAGGTGGCGAGCGCTGTTTCCGCGTGGTGGTGGTCGATAGGGTGGTGGTGGTCTCAATAAAGGTGGTGGACATCTCCGGTGGGACAGATGTAGTAGTGCGTGCTGCACCCCTGCTGGTCGGCACGTCGCCCACCAGCCGCACGCTGCCATTCACCTTGATGTTCGGATGCCCCTCTGCGGCCATATTGAGGACTTTCAGGCCGTTATAGTAGAGGCCAGAGAGCTGGCCCTGGTAGGGCCGCTTACGGTCATTTCCACCGATGGAGATAGTGGCCTGGGTGTTGAAGATGGTCAGCTGCCGGCCTGATGCAGGAAGAGGTGAAGGGTGTTAGTACAGTTGAAATGTAAGCTATGGCCTAGACTGCCATAAGAACGCATGCATCAAAAGGAAGACATCTACAGCACAACAAACTGTTAACGCGTATAGAGCTCCCGTTGGTGATGAAATGAGTGTGGATAAAGACTAAACCAGGTGATCCAGTGGTTTTCCACTGACAAAAGCTGCCAGTTCTCAGCAACTCCACTATTACGTGAACTGTTATCTACAGCAGGAAAGCCCCTTCCCTTTGAAACAGGAAAATTCACTGTGCAGCTAGAGAAGCATCATCATAAGAGAGTCAACACATGCAGGTGTGAAAACAATAGTTAAAAAATGAGCCGACTTAATATTCTCTGGACATAACAGTGGACTGTGTGTTACAAAGATAAATAATACATATTTATTCAGGCTTTGGCATATTGTGATAAAGTGTGAACAATACACACGTCATGTTGGATTTCATTAGGAGAAGCCTAAATATCATTGTCAAAACACACAGCTCATGCATTAATTATGAAATGAAAATGCACCAAACTTTCACAATACAGGAATCATAATTACAAATCTCTTTTGTATAATTTAGAGACACACAGTACTGCAGGCTTGCTATGTTTACAGCATTTGCACAATTATAATACATAATACATTGGGAATGGAATGACAGGGACATATCACACAGGCGAGAATGAAACGGCATGTGTGGAGTCATGCATGCAGTGGTAATGGGATTCCTCAGACCTGCCTGTGTTTAAGTGGTTGTTAAAGGGACTTTATAATAAGGTTAAGATGTTTATGTGCAATGACCTTTAAATGTAGTTTATAATGATATTATGCGCAATAAGAACATTTAATGCACACACAAAAAAAAGAAGAAAAAGAAAGAGCAGGAGTCGAGTTTCTAATTCCAAATGTTTTGAACATTTGCTGACTTGATAATTCGTGATTAGACAAATCACAGCTCTATCAGGACGCGGTTCACCCTGGCAGACTCACTGTGGTGCTTCACTGTCAAAAAGGTTCCAATTAGCTCACCAACAGGTGTGATTTCAGCAGAAGAGTGATGTGTGTAACCACAATCAAATAATTTACAGAGAGAGAAGCACCTGCTGTTTGGAAAGTTTTTATTGGGATATGCCCACTGATTAGTTTGTTCACAAACATTGCGGAGGATTTGGGCCAAGGGAGCTAATTCTCCTCTCAAACCTACTCTAACCTTTTTTACTCAAACATATTGCCTCCTGTTAGTCAGTTTTGCACAAATATAAAAAGCACTTCCCAGTCCCTTTAACTGGACACCATGAATCAACCAAATTTTAAAAGATGACAATGGCAAACGGGGAAAGAAATAAAAAGAAAGCACAAAGTACAAAAAAAAGTCTTGTTTTACTTGTTCTTTTAAAGGGTTTAGGGGATGGTTATTCATACTCAGAGGTTGAAAGGGAACAAGCCGATGAAATGACAGAAATCAGAAGAAAGAAACATTCTGGAAGTTCGATAAAGATTTACCTTTCTCCTGAAGCCAATCTTCTACTGGCCGGGTATATTTGAACGGGATTTTCTTATTTGCCATTTGATAGCGCTCAATGTCGCTGTTGCCTTTAAAATTTGAAAGTTTAACAAACAGCTTGAAACAGTTGGCAACAGCAACAGACAACATACATTTATACAGTGGTTTATAATGTGTTTTATCCTTGTTTAGAAATATTTATAAAAGCTTTAAGATGTTTTTTTTTCTCAAGTAGCTTTAGTTTTATTTTTTATGACTAAATTAGTATAGAACACTCCACACCAATATTTCACAAATATTAATGGATTAAAGCACAACACAGTCATGGAAAAAAAAGAAAATCTGCAAGAGAGGGTTAGATACAGAAAATACAGAGCAGTCTACAGAAAACGTCCTGTAACACATTAATCATATTTCATGAGATAGAGGAAAAAAAGATCTAGTGGTTGAAAACTTAGACATGCATTAATTGGCTTCTCTGCTTCTCTGAAGCTAATTGGAGGTAATTTATGTGCACTAATTCTCCCACTGGACACCATCTGCTTTTATATTTCAAGGCCCAATGAAAGACTCAGTTTAGTAGCTTATTTGGAGGGAAAGGAGCTGTGCAGCAGCAAAGGGGTGGTGGCGGCTGCGGGTGAGAGGAAGTGGTAATTTGAAATACTGCAAACCTACAGGGAGGGAGGTCCCACGGTGACACAGATTTGAAGAGGACAATGCATACAAATGAGATCATTACTGACATGGCAGGAGGTCTTCTGGGTAAGGAAGCGCTACACCCTGGCTGCAAGACTCCCCTCTTCTGAGGCCATGGCTAACCTGTCCCAGGTACAGGGGAATTAAAGACAACAGGCCACCTTATACAAGGAATGCTGCATGCTTAGTGTTATTTCTAGCGCGGTAGCATTCCTGGTTGTGCATGCGGAAGGATGCTCCGTTTTATCTGACAGTCACAGAAGCATTCCCTATGAAAACCGCCACAACTCCGCCGACGCTGAGCGTTGAATTGCACAGCTCGGTCTTCAAACGCCTTGAGTCATGACAAAAGGGTGTGAAGCCTGTGTAGAATAATGAATGACAGCGTGATGTCAGACAGTACCCAGGTGGATAAGCACTTGGAGGTAAGAAATGTGCCGGTGCGGCGTCGTTTATAACACAACTGAAAGGGCAAAGCTTCATAATTTGAGTAAAAGCCTCGCGAAACGTGTCAGTGACGGTTTGGGCTGTTGGAGTTCTCTCTGGTGACTGCTGTATCGACGACATTGCGCGCGCACACACACACACACACACACACACACACAGTCGGGGGATGCGCTTCACTGAGAGTGTGACAGTAGGGTTTGTGGATTTTATATCATCGTCGTCCCTGAACCAAGCACAATGCTCCTTTCAAGCATTGTATTTCATGTTCTGCTCAGCTCTTTGCCGTTAACTGTACCTGCTGATTAAACCTCACATTATTTATTGAACCTTTCGCGAGTTAGGGAAAACATAACCATTCATTTCCTTCCTTTCTTTCTACCTTTCAGGAAAACACCAGCCAAGTGCTCCGTTTACAGCCAGCTGGGGAAGGGTGAGGACATGGCTGCAAGGGAGCTCGAGAAGTTAAAGGGCTGTGTCTGCAGCATGCCAGCAGGTTAATCAGCTACTAGCAGGTCTCCCTCCCCAATCCTTTGATCTTAAGCAGGTTTCATGTGGCGGCCAAATATGCTCTACTCTGGACAAGGGCCACAGAGGGAGGCAAGACGGTTGTGTGTGAAACCGAACTGACAGAGAAGGTTAAGGAGTTTGGAAGACTATGGTGAGTAATGGGGTCCCAGTTGCAGTCTGCATTGAGCTGGACTGAAATCACATCTGAAACTCCGAGAAGGGGTATAAGCTTGCCGTGCATCGCTAATGTCTTAGTCTCAGGTATAGCTCTTACATTGTTCTAGGTGATTAATGGGGTGACAGTCCCCCTGTAATGAATACACCACAAGCTAATTGTCCAACTAATGAGAAAAATCTCTCTAGTTTGTCAATTTGATAGTCAATTTCTAAAGGTGACTTCAGAATGGATGACCTTCCCAATAAAAGCTCTATTGTTTATTATAAAATCACTCTGCCTTCAAGGTTCTCAAAGCAGTTGACAGCTATTTCGTCAAAGATTTCTCATCAACCTCTCAGTGTACTGAGAGGAAGTGGAAAGTGCAATTTACCACCATGTTGGGTTTGATGTTTTGTCACCGTCACACAGACCATTTTACTGGAACCAAAACACAGTTTTTAGGTCACAGCGTTAACCAGAATGAAGTCTTCTAAGTTTTATTGTTTACATGTAAAACTGTAAGAAAATCTAAATCCCTATGAATCCATCTGTGTAAAAGCTGCCTCCTGAGGTTAGAAGTGATTCCTCATGGTGGGACAGACATTGGGTGATCAATCTGAATATGAGCTACAGAAGTTTTCTGATGTAAAATCAATATAACAAACCCTTGCTCAGTTTAAGTCTGGAGTGGCATTTTTATCAGGCTGTACAGGCCTGTGTTGATGTTTTAATTAAGAAATTCAGTTTATTTCATATTTAGGCTGTTATGTGGAGAGTAAGCTAACTCAGCGGGTACATATCAATAACATGAAACATTCTTTTTTGGACTTTAAGACCTATCTGCTGTCAATATATTCACTATTACTGTGTAATTGTTGCATTGTAGATACAGATTTTATTTGACAGCAGAAATGCAGGACTATTATAACACATGGATGATTATTCTTCATCTTTAAAGACGCAATAACATTTTGTATCAAGTTACTCTTCCTAATAGCAGCAGTGCAGTCCTACACAAACACAGACATCTGCTGAATTAAAGTTTCACTTAAGAAGTGTATGGTTTTGTTTGCACTCTTTTTACTGTTCTTAGTTCTCCTCCTCCTCCTCTAATCCGTTGAAACCCCATCCACGCTGTTCAGATTTACTGTAGTGGACGTAAACTTTTAATAAATCCTAAACTTTGATTGTTGATTATTTCCTTTAAGATACTTACTGTAATATCATAAACCAAACGTTGGAGATAAATGTACTATTATTAGTATTATTGAATGGATTTAGTATCTCTATACATTTCACATGTGACATGTTGCCCTGACACACGCCTTCACCGCTTGTTCTTCCAGCCAAAACAATGTCTAAATGTTTCCCCCTTTTGTGGCAGCCATTCAGTCAACACAAACACTGGCACGGTGACGGTCGCCTGCTGGTTGGTCGCTTCGCTCTGTTCACTTTGCTTGCCAGACTGATCTCACTGGGGTTCCATCACAGGGCCAATGCTGGGAGTGCATGACAACTGTGAAAATGGCTACCGTGACAGGCTCCTGGCATTCTCTCCATTTTGGGATGATGAGTACATTTGATATACTGTGGCCCTTTCCAAAAATCATTATTCCACAGCCCAACCCTGTCGCTAGCTGTTGCAGGTCCTGGTTATGAATATCGTGCACCACCCATTTCCTTTCCAATCTACACCTGACTTTCATCTTTGCCTCTTCTCCTTTCTCTCTCTCTGCTGCTATTAATCCATCTGCACGAGACTCGTTTTAGTCTCTCTTTCTCTTCAGTCCACCGTCCATCCAGCTCTCTTCTCCTTCATCTGCCCCCTTCTATTCTCTTTCTCTCCATCTTTCTCCAGTGTAATCATCTCGCCTTTCTTTTCTTGGTGATATAAGGCCTCTTCAACTACAGCCTCAATTCTGGCATCATTTATCTATTTTCCACTTGCTCCCCTTTCCTTTGCTCTCGTTCCCTGTCTATCTGTCTACATGTCATCTCTTTTTCCACTTTTTCCGATATTTTCCTGTCATTTATTCGATTAAATGCTCGTGTATATCTTTTTATTCTCGCATGTCTGTTCCTCGTGCCTACTTCCATGCCTCCGTGTCACACAGTGCCACAGAGTAAATTCATCATTTATTGGATCGCTTTGAAATTTATGGTGTTGAAAAGATGAATTAGACGAGTGACTTCTACGCTCAGCCTAGTCTGAATCCTGAGAGCGACAGAGATTGTGTCTCAGATAGGGCTAATCATGTTTGGCCCCGGGGATGCGCAGGGATTTATCTCTCTCCTGAGGAATTGTTTTGTCTGTATTTCAAGACAAAGATGGCAGATAATTTGAAACACTGCTACTCACCGCGCCTGTTTCAGGTTGTAAGAGTCATAATATTGTGTGCATCAGAGCATGGATGAAGGTCCTTGTTTGTTTCAGTGCATGTGTCTAAAAATGAACACAAGGTCATTGTCATTATGACCAGCCCTCCTGTACCACCGACAAATCATGAAACACATACACACTTTCCCTGAGGCCCAAGCAGCACAGTGAGGCCAACAGCCATTCATCTGAGACAACGCCTGAACCTCAGCCAGCTCCGGCAAAAGTGTGATGCATAACTTCCGCCCTGCTTGGCCTAGTAATTATTTGATTCAAAGATTCAAACTCATGCGCAAAGATCATGTAATCCAAAGTCAAAGCGTACAGGGATTTGAAGTGTTATATAAGGAAAATGGAGCCCTCTCACTAAACAAAGACAAGCCCCCTGCAGTAATGTGGGCTGTCACAAAAGTACACAGGATAGCAGGAGAGATGCACAAGTCCTGATGATCATCGCCTGGAAAAGGATGAGAAATGCGGATAAAGGAATTTAGGAACAAAATAGAAGAGATCTTAGAGGACACTTTAGGAGGGGGAGATTAATTAGAGAATTAGAGAACACACGCAAACATCTCTGAACACGTGTAAGCTGCAGAAGCCTGATGGAAACCCTGCTGTATGGCATCAGTGTGGGCATATTGTTTTATGGATGAATGGGACTGTGAGGCACAGAAGTCCTTTTCTGTCTTATTACCCAATATTCCTAGCACTTCCTCCACTCAATTATATATTTTGTAAGATATAAATAATTTACAAAAACAAGACATGTAAGAAAATGTAGCTTAGTAGTTCTGCAATCGCAGTCATCCTTTCCTCACTGTAGCCATTTGAGCTATAAATAAAGGCAGAACAATAAAAGAGAGCTAAGCAATAATTATGTATCGTTATAATGTTGTTCCAGAAAGTTTGTAATTGTAGAGACTTCTATCAGCAATGAAAAATAACTGCTGAGATTTCGAACCACAGAGACACCGCTACAATATTTGACAAGACAACCAAGAGAGCAGTCCGACGGGCAGGCAAGGTGTAAGCAAGCCAGCAGTAATCAGCGTGCCTCACTCGTTACGTAAGAAATTCAGTCTTTCAAGTTCAATCTGTCAGCAGCTAGTGTCACAATAAGCTACGCAAACCCAAAGCTCTGTCTGAGGTATTGTTCTATATTCCCCATAGCGTGCTATAAGATGCTAAATAGATTACATTAGTCAGAAACAAAACTGAATCAACTCATTCCATCAGTGTCCTACAATATGATATATCAATTACATTTTTGTTTATATATATATATATATATATATATATATATATATATATATATGAAAAATTAAAATAGACTTGTGTGTTTATCTTTCTTTGAATCTCAAGCTAAACTTTACAATGTGTTGTGACTGTCAACACAAAAGGTGTGTAGGATGTGTTCAGAGTTTATCTAGAGTGTCAGGTGCCCATTTGAATAGTGTAAATGGTTGTTCTCGCTGTAACCATTGCTTCTGGTCTACTTTCCTAGAGCCTTTAAAATAGAAGCGATAGGCAACAAAATGCAAAATGGTGCAAGTGTATCTAAAGCTAATATGAAGCTTGAGCATTAAATCAAATGGACATCTTTCAAAGTTGAAGTTGTTTCAGTACAGAGTGTTGTATTTCTGTTTCCCCGGACATTGCTTCCCTGCTGAATTGCTGCACAAGAGAAGTTAGAAGAAGAAGTAATTATGCACTAAAAACAACTACTTTGGAAGACATCCACCAAATTTGACTAATTTGGAAAGTTAGAGCCTTACATTGTCTTTTCCTTGCACAGATGGAGTACTGCAGATTTTGTCCCTGATCACTTACATAAGCAGCATCTATTCTATGGATCCAGTATATACTACAAGTAGAATCTGTTTTTGTGTTGTTTCGTTGTTTTTGAGATAGATATGAACAATTGTAAATCTATTCTTTAAGGCACAGTAAAAGGCAAAAAAATGCTTTTCATCAGATTTACGACCATATAGTTCAGATGTGACGCCTTGTGCGGGCAAAAAGGCATTCTAGCCTTTTTTGCACCAAAGGGAGTGGCACTCCAATTTCATTGTCCCTGTGCAATGACAATAAAGGCTATTCTATTCTATTCTATTCTAAATTGTGAGCCATTATGTTGCCCCCATAGCCGACTGGATTGATTAAAGTAGCAGCATATCTACTGAAAACACAGCTAGAACGCTTTCTGTGAACACGCGTCATTGAGTATGATTGTCTAAAACAAAAGTGGAATTATCATATAAAAAGTTTCGAAAAACAAAAACGCACACTACATCTGTCCAAGATTGCTGTTAAGATTAGAAACTCTAATCTCCTGCTGCTATTTAATGTCGACCCTAACGCCTCTATACTTTGGTGGGTCAACAAACATCACTGTTGAGACGTCCAATTTACACACCACAAGCTATTTGCAAGCAGCTTTGACTTACAAGCAATTTGCCAACAACTATGTCCTCACCTATTCTCTCACAGGTAGAGGGGGCATGCCTAGATCCGGTAACTGTTTATTGAACAACCGGAGGGCCTTGAGGTGGCTGCTGCCTTCAAGTTACACATTACGAGTGTGATAAAGCAGTCGATGAATCTGCACCCTAACATGTAATTACTCATGAGATGACAACGCCTTTACAAGGGAGGGAAGGCGAAGAAAAAAAATCAATCATTGTTGAATTACTATCACTGAGTGTCCTGCAAATTACCTGTGCAGAAGAGAAAAAAGAAATTACCATGCATTCGATCCCCCGACCTCAACTCCATTCCAAGACGGTGGCAGGCAGACAGAGGAGGGAACAAACCTCAAAGGGATCAGTTGGAAGGAATCCAAAGCCAAAAAGTTCTCTTTGTTGTGCACTGCTAATGCTGAATTGCACTGTTCAGAGGTAATTTCTGAATGGATGCTGGCTTTGGATCATAGACACCGACAAACGTATTGATAGGAGACTGAGAAAACAGTTCGGAGCAGATTCTGAGGGTAGATTATTATAATAATAAAGGTGGAAGGGGTTTAATTACCAACAAAAATCATTGCTCATTAAAGCTGGAGATTAGTTGAAGTCCAGTGTAAAGGATCTAAAGGAAGATGACAAGAATTACCTTATAAAGTCACGCTTCCCCGATTAGCAAGTGTTTGTAAATGGGTACACGATGGGGGACTGGAGGGGGGTACTGGAGTTTCTCAGCATTTTCAACGCAGTTATGAAACCCATCTAACTTTATCTGGTCAAAGAAAAGCGAAAGACAGCCGACGGCAAAAGAAAGCCACAGACAGAAAAGATTAGCATCACCTGCGTTGGCATCGAACCAAACCAAAACAGCGTGCCAGGTCACGCCAGGAGAAGATGCTGCCCTGTCCTCGGTGAAGGCATGCAACTAGGAGCATGCTGTAGGGCTGCTGAGGCATAGGGCTGAAAAGTGAAAGGGATCAACTCCTATTTATTTCCCTTTTACCTTGGGGAGCATCAGCATTTTCACACAGTTTTCCGTTTTTTTTTCTCTTTTTAGTCTTTGGATTCTTGGACACGTTCCTGTTTATGTTAGCTCCACGTCCGGAAAGGTAATACTATTTAATCTTCAACATAGTCTGTTTCTTTTACATGTTCCTGTCCAATTATGTCCCTCTGCTATGGTGCAATATTACCTCAGAGATCAATGAAGTTTCATATTATCTTTTGTCCACCCAACTTCTCCTTGCCTCAGCTGCCACTTTGTGCCTGTGCTGCATCTCTTAGTGTCTGCTCTGTTTGACTAAGTGAAATTGAAGAGTGGGTAACAGGGAACAAGGAAACAAAAGTGGCCCCTCCTAAGCTGGCTAACATTGAGGCACAGATATCAAAGACCAGGAGAGCCAGCTCAATTTAATGGACTGTTAAGTAGGAGCAGAGGAGGCTTTTTTTTCTTCCTCCCTTCTCTGTCCTTTTCTCACCCTCTCACCTAGCTAGCTGAAAGTCACATCTCTGTTCCAAATGAAGGTAGTGCCTGAGCCGCCAAATGGAGCGGGTTCTGTTTGATGACCCTATTTGTATTCTGTGGCTGTGCTGCTTCTGCTGACCTGGGAATGAGAGATACAGGCAGGCAGCAGCTTTATCTCACCAACAGGCCACCCTTGGTTTCTGCCTCCATCCTCTTGCTTGTCCACCAACCAAATGCCTCGTGGTGCCTTTCAATACTTTCCCTGAAATCAACTGGCCAGATGTCACACAGTTATTGCCTATTGCGAGACAAAATATTCAGGCTCGGTCTGCTCCAATACTGTGGCGCGAAGGGTGAGCGCACAGAAGTGGGCAAGGTTTTGAGGCATGGTTTGCAACTGGAGCATAGGGTGTGCCAACTAATGTGACCACATGCATCGAAGGGGAACAGAGGAAAGTGAATATTTTTCTATTTCTATTCCTTATTGGAGTTGCAATACTTGAACAAATACGGTAGGTGGTGTCCAGTGGTTTTAAAATAATAAAAACACACTAGTTTTTAAAGAAATTACATAGATGGAAAAATAAGAGAGGCAATACCTGCGGGGAAGTGCTCATTGGAAGGCCAGTTGTCCACCTGCAAAGTGGCGTTGCCCCCGTTCCTGGTGAATCGGACCAAATGGTACTTGCCATCATTCACTGCTGTGGTTGTCTCCTTAACACTGATGTCAATCGTTCCGATGTTGAATGTCACACCTATTTTGCCTTGCTCCTGATGAAGAAACAAAGAGAAGTACAGCCAAGAAAAGTTAGGAGTCAGACAGCAAATGTTTGAACACAGTAATTCACTGAAGTGCGCACTACTTCTGATCTGTCTCGACTGTCAAAGCTAGACACATTTGACAATTCGAACTGCTACTGTACCAAGTTTCCCCCTACATGTGTTGTTGTGCAGAAATGAATTAATTATGCAATGAAGTAACTGTAAATAGTTCAATAAAGCTACTTGGATGAATGCCCTCGGCTGCCGCTAATGGTGAACTATTCGGAGAACCTGAGGACGCTAGCTCGCTACGCTTCATTATACCACTGTAATGTGATGAAAATAGGCTGCCAGCAGAGATTGTAATGATGAGTAATGCTCCCTGCAGCCTGTCACTGCAAAACTGGCAGGACAGATGCCTTTTCTGCTGCGGTCCTTACGAACAGTATGAATACCATATGTTTTGTTTAGCTCCTAATGCTAAACTGGTTATGCCATGTCCATAAATCGCGATGCCTCCCCATCATTTCCTGACTCCTCTCTCCGTGACCCCACTAATTTTCATGAGCTGCCAGCATGTTTTATTGTGACTGCTTGCGTATTCATGGGCATGGTGGTGTTACAAGCAAAAGGTTTTGGAGTGGAGGGAGGGCATGAATGAGTGGCGCTGGGGAATGGCTGTGTTTTCTGTGTCATTTGTTTTAATCCCCCACTGGGAATCTCTTGGTATAATTACCTACTTTAGAAGTTCGGAGCAGAGGGACAGTTTCTCATAACAGAACCAACATTGCATTACATTATCGTTCCCAGATTCTGAAACTGCAGCGAACATTCGAGCTGGGAGACTTTCCTTAACCACATGTAAAATCACAGGGTTCTGCTAGGAGACACATTTTAAAGCCAGATGCTGAGTAAGGTGTTTATGTTGAGACACCTACAGTCAGCATGCAAGTATTTCCTTTTACTAATCCAGAGTAAAAATCTGTTGCCTAATATAACATCACTGATATCAGGAATGTGAACATCTCCTAAGTTAGCGTTTGCTTGCTAAAATCAGCCAAGTACAACTGTATTAAAAATAGAACGCTTGCCACTGCAAGGCCTGCCAAATGCCAGTTTTGATGAAAAACAGACTCCTCACCTTAGTCTTATTCCAACTGAGGCTCAGACATACACGGCTGAATCTCTCCAATATCTCTGTTCGTTATTGTATTGTCTACGCGGTTTCATTTGCATGTAATGAATATTCATGGTTTTTGGAATTTACACAGAGGGAGACAGACCGGACCTATTTCCATGCCCTTTTCAGGGGTTTACTGAACTTTTTCATGGAAAGAATATATGTTTCTTTATGTTTGAGCAGAGTATTTATATATGCCTGTGACTGGAGTGGGACTCCAAATGACACGAGACCTAAACCTGGTGACCTCTATTAATGTTACAGGCTCTTAACACAGCACAATAATATTTAATAAGGTCAGTCTATTCTTAACACAGTCCCTCATGCTATTACATGTCAAATGTACGCCAAGATGAATACTATATTAGAATAATATGTCAGATTATTATAGCAAAATGCAGTGTAGTAGTAAATGAAGTGTGCTGGAGTGTCCTTTATAATTTGTTCTTGAGCAGCACATTCTGCTGAGTTAGTTTACTCTGCATTTCTTTTATTAAAAATGAAAAAGAAATACATATAAGATCAATAAGGAACAAATATTAACTTTGAAATCTAGTTTTCTACTAGTAGTTGTGTGCCAAGAAAACTTCAGAAGAAACTAGATGGCTCTGCTTTTCTTCCTTTATTTCACAATGAGTATTTTTCTTTAGGTTGTAAGCGCAAGTGGGAGGAATGTATTGTTTTCTTGAATTACAATCTAGTGAACCTACAATATTTCTCTATAAGCAAGGTATGCAGTAAAATGACCTGTTTAGTTACAATAGTTTTCCTTGACCTTTTTAAAGACGTGCATTTTTTTTCACTCTTACTTACAGTGAAAACAAAGTTTGTTTCTTCATAAAAAGACAGAGCAAACCCTTACGATTTGCTAGGGACAGTCATACAAAGTGGCTCTCCTCTGTAACAATTCAGCTCGGCTAATAACGGAAAAAGAATGTCACCAAAGACACAAGAAAGCCATCTCCTAAAAGCCAAGGTAGGGCAGAGAGTGGGAGTCAGCTGAGCAGAATACCTGAATGTGCACTTAATGTCTCTGTCAGAGAGTCTGTAAATGGGCTCTTAATTTAAGTAGCAGTCATTAAAACTTACAGAAACACAGAAATGCATACTATAATAGTGTGTGTGTGTGTTCAGACTTGCACACTGCTCATCTGGCAGGAAATACACATAATCCATGAACTGGGAGAGACTACGGTTAGCACTCAAACATGTTGATGATTTAATGTGACAAGAAGATGTTCAGTGTGTGTGTTGTACTGTGAAAAATATTACTAAAGCATCCCGGTCCTTCTGACTAATGACAGGACCTTTCCCTGCTAAGAAGAAAAACATGTCTGACAGTCTGAGGGCATACAAAGTATAGACAGGCACATCGGCACTAGTACATCCACTGTGACCTTCAGAGGCTCTGGCAGCCTCGGTCCTCCTGTGTAGTTGCATCAAAGCCACATCACTGACCCACTAATACCTACAAACAAAGACAGATCGTCACCCCCCCTGGCCCTGGTACAAACAAACAACAAAACACAACAATTGTACACCTCTGTAAGCGTTGCAGAGTGCCTCTGGGCAGCGTGCAGAGAGGAAGTCGTGTGTGGTAGGGCTTTCGACCTCTTCTTCTGCCTTCTTCCTCTGTACTTCCCCTGTTGTCCAGCTCGCCTCTGGACAACAACCCACCCTCATGCTGCAGCAGCGTTTGACTGACAGATCCAATTACATTTTTTATTGGCCTGTCACTCGCGAAGCGGGAAGGCACTTCATTGTCTCCCGAGCAAAGAGGAAAAATGGCTATTGTTCTCATAGTGAAAAAGATGATGGCCACTATTCCAGGCGTAAACAAATGAAGCGGGGAGAATCACTTACAAACATACCCACATTTGAATGCAAACACACTTCTGAGCACACGCACAGAGAAAGTCAGAGTGTAACCTTGCAGTAGAGAATCTTAGCGTTAAATAGCAAAAAAGATACGGCCACAATCACTAGCTAAAAATGAAATTACAGCAGAGAAAGTGGTAATTTCCTGCTATGATGTGCTGAAGCCCTTTTATAGTCTAACATGCCCCCACACTCTGTGTTTAATGCCAATCACGAACACTGCTTCACTGCCATAGGAATAGAACGAGAATATGTTGGCAGTTTGTTTGTGCGTCACTTACGTGTACAATATGTGTGGGTATGTTGTGTTCAGGCTCTATGTAACTAAGACTGATAAATGTAATTCCAGTGTACAACGCAACCCACACCTCACCTCCCTCACATCCTCGCCCTGCTGCGAGTTGGCTCGGGCCAGGCATGAGGAGCTCCAGCGGTCCCACGTGACCCAGCACACACTGACATCAGTAATCAGGCCCGCCGCAATCCAATTCAGTGCCGATCAATGCATCCAACACATGGAGTGCCCCAGGCAGAGTGAAAGAGAGAGAATCACTCAAAGCAGTGCTGGGTGAGCTTGCAGACAGCTATCACAGCCCTTAGCAGACAGTTGCTGTACAGCGGACAAGCCGCTCACAATAGACCAAATCCCCAGATTGATGAATGGTCATTCAGGTGAGCCCTCTGAAAGTCATTTTACAGAGGTGAGAAGGGTTGAATTAGCACATTTAGCTCTACTGGGGGGGTAAGAGCTGACAAAAGAGGAACCGCTCCAGAGAAAGAGATGAATACATTTATGTTGTTACGTGCCACATATCTTGTGGGAGAAAATGTGCACTCCACATATGTAAAGGTCAAAGAATGTTATGAAAGTGGGAGTTATTTCTCCTGACAAAAGGTATTGTATTTCAATCAAACCTTGATTGAAACCTGGTATGAGCAAAGAGCAGTTGTAGTGGGATAATTCCAGTGGATCTATATTAAGTCTCTGTTGGGTTGGAGAAAGATCTGATATCAAGAATGTGAACATGTCCCAGGGTGGGAGTTTAAGTTACATATCCAGTCTTTCATCTGACATCAGCGCTCAAGTTAGCAATTGTGGTCAGGGACCATCCAAACTGCATCATAGAAGCCGTGGAAGTAGAATCAATAGGGTGGAGAAGCTAGGACAACACGAGATGTGCTGGATTGATGCACCTGGCCTTCACAGTGCCAAAGCCATTTATCGTCAGTAATTGACAGAGATAACTCATAAACGGCACTGTGATTTGTAGCTGTCTGTTCCTGTGTGCATCAGGCTCCAGAGTCAGAAGGTTGCTAAAGGGTCGGATGTTAGAGGCTGGACGAGGTCTGTATTTGTGTACTGGCCTTTAGTAGAAGTCATTTTTTCACGTTTTGTGTATATGCAAGCCTGGCAAGGTGTCAGGTTATTATTTTTCAGCAGTCCTGAAATCCTGTAGCACTCTTTGTAAACTGAAATGCCTAATTACAGAACAATATCTTTATTTCGACAATAAATCTGTCTGTCATTAGCATGCTCGAAATGTAGGACCCAAATGCAGACCAGAGACAAGAGAGGGTTCAAACAAAGGAAGTTTATTATAAATTAACAAGGAAAGCAATAGGCAACAGAAAATCACTCTAGGTAAGAGGTAAAATGGCACTGCTGAACATAACTAATGACAGGGGGATTAAACAGACACAGGACTAGGAGAAATAAGAGAATGAAAGAGAGAAGGGAGAAAGTGAACCCAAAACCAACTTACGTAGAAGGGGAGCGTAGTGACTGCAGGCATGCCAAGTTGAGTATGAACTGACAAAAACAAACTGAGGAATTGCACAGGCTTAAATACGGAGAGGACTGATTGCTAATAAGTAACAGCTGGAAATAATGAGGGAGTGAAAGTGGAGAGAGAGCGGAGTGGTTAAGGTGAGGGAGGAACAAAAGACACATGAGGGCTGGAGGAGACATGACACTGACGCTGTCATTTCTGAAGACTCGGTTCTTCAGTTCCCCACCTAAGTGAAGAACTACAAAAAGTGTTCATACCGCTCTAGACAAACCACAGAGCGCTGTTTCACTGTGGCTTTTCCTTGAAAGTGGTTAATCAATGTCACAAAATCCTTTGTGTATTTTACTGGTGTGGCTACTGAAGCCTCAGAGACGGTCATCTAGACACCTATAACAACCTCTCTGCATAGACAGACACCACTAATGATTAGTGGGAATCATTTTGTGAAATTATAATAAAGTAGAAGTTGAATTAAGGCCTTATTCTGTAACTCGTGAGCAATTATTGACTTTGGCCAGTCGTGAAAGGGAGGTAAGGTCTCGAAGAAGATAGAAGGGGCAGAAATAGGTATTTTAATGACATGAATAAATTTGACATGCAGCTGCTCAAAACAATGATTCATATCAGGTACTGCTGACAGACAAGAAACACAAAAAGCCACTCATTTAGGAAAAGATATACTCTGCAGCTGCAGTGAATAAAAAGCTGCTACACAGTTCTACTCTCTCACACGAGGAGCAGGCGGTGGAGTTCAGGGCTCCTGTCATGTACAGTGACAGCCTTAATGCACTATTCAAGTAAAAATTCCTCCGAAAACTGTGAAATTATATTAATCATTAATTGGCTCAAATGTTCATTCAGACATTCACGATCGGCTGCAGTGCTGTTGTGAGAGGTGATGTGAGAGGATGCAAGGCACAGAGGCCTGAAATATTGATCACACCTAAAAGAACCCAGTGGTCTAAAACAAGCTGTATTTCACACCTGGCTGAGTCGGGAACAGCTTCATAGAATGGACAGGAACAAAATGGCTTCCACCTCCCCTTGCTTAGTGCTACTGTAGGTAATTGTTGGGATAATACCAGTGAGTGCATTAGCTAGATGGTTAATGCACAGAGTGCCAGCTAGTGTTAGCCCCGACTGAAGAGGAATCATTGCATTTTTAATCTAAACACAAGCAGCAGCGTTGCCAGGGAAGGTAATGGCTTTGACTTCTGCGCACGGGCTCAATGTCAAACTCTGAGCCTCACTCTTTGATCCTCTTGCCGCAGAATATGAATCGCGCAGGGTCAGCCTTATCAATTAT
Source organism: Microctenopoma stevenorrisi (assembly GCA_032270685.1). NCBI lineage: Eukaryota > Metazoa > Chordata > Actinopteri > Anabantiformes > Anabantidae > Microctenopoma > Microctenopoma stevenorrisi. The sequence goes on from JAUMTR010000016.1 coordinate 3,931,118, forward strand.
TTACACCCACTCTTTCTCTGTTTCCTGTTTGTCCGCTCTTGTGGCTGTAACTTGCCCTGACACTAATGGCGGACGACCTGGTGAAAACATTTATCAATGTTACCGCAGAGTCCTTTCTAGCCCTATACTATCACTTTCAGCCTTTTGGAACTTAGACTACTGACACTGCACTGATCCTAATCATCACTAACATACTTTACTGTCTGGGTCTCGACTGCATTGTCGCAGTAAAGTCACTTAAAGAACCACTGGTTTCTGTATCCTGTCCTTTCTATGAACCAATTCATTTTTTTATTCTGAATACTTAACTACTGACTACTTAACTTTCACTTCACTTTAAATGTCTGACATTCTATAGAATGCACCAAATAAAAACATCATATTTTACATTTATTATATGTCATTTTGCTAAATTTAATGAATGTGGGTTTTGTATATTGAACTATTGGATCAGCTTCTACTGTATCTAACAATTATGCATTTGCTACATCCTGACATTTAAACTATTCATTCGCATTTTCAATTCAATTCAATTCATCTTCATTTATGTAGCGCCAAATCATAACGAAAGTCATTTCAGGGCACTTTACATAGCAAAGGTAATACATTTTCCCACATGTAGCATATAGCCTGGTGAAAATGAAACCACATATAATTATGGTCTTTTAAAATATATATATAACCAGAATAAGGCACATCTATTCGAAGGAGCTGTTTATGGTCAGCATGTTACAAAACTTAAGTAATTATATATATATAGGTAATTATAAAGCATACTGCTCAATTACAGGCTTGCTAAATCACGGAAACATGGTGAAATCTGTGTGACCTGCTGCTATACTGTTTCATTTGCACCATTACAATGCAGCATACTTCGACTACAAACGAAAGTAAGACGAAGGTGTGTGGCCAAACGACCAGGCCACACACAAAAGCAACAGATCTCAGTCGTCTAAACAATCATTCAGCACTGCCAGGATCATTTTAATTTTCACCTTGGACTAAGGAGCTGCTGTGTCTCATGGCATTTATTCAGTTCAGAATTGACTCCATTCACGTGCAGTAGGTCTGTTTTAAAAAAAAAGAAGCAGGTCTTGCGTGACCTCACACTGTGCAGTGTTGGGCCACAGTCCTCGCATGCCAGGGGGCTCATTTAGGAAAAAAAAGAGCCAATGAATGGGATTTGTGCTGGATGGAATAATATGCTGTGAAAGTCCATTAGGGACTAGGCTAATGAAATTGAAACAGCTTGGTGATCAAACTAGAATCTGTTCGGCAGATATTTAATTTAATGTGCTGCTGAATTTGAGCACTTTCTATTTGGTAAAACCAGCGCACAATAAATCAATCAGGGACGCAATTCATCCTATATTCTCTCCTCTTATTTTTCTGAAATGAACTACTTTCCAATGCCTGAATCGTGTTATTTTCTGAAACAAAACAGGCTAAAGAGTTTAAAGAAAAAGTAACTAGAACAAAGTTAAGTTATACCAGTGTACCACACAAAGAGACTTCTTCTTTGACCTTTCAGTGTGTTTTCCCATAGAGAATACTTTCAGTCAGAATCACATGCATCGCTGCAGCTGTTTGGTAAAGAGTCACAGGGTGAAATTATTTGAATAGACACACAAAAGAATTCAGCTTGTTTGAAGAGCTGCCCTCTGTATTTTGCATGCTCTCCTTACCATGTCTGGGCTAATATGCAAAGCAAAACCACACTGGGAGAAAGAGAAAGAGAGAGGGAAAAAAAGAACAGTAGCTAATTCAGATAGCTGCATATCATTCCAATTAACAGAGAGGATGGTAATTATTGGAACGAGAGATACACATTTTAAATATGGGGGCAGCCATGCTACAGAGGCTCTGTCTAATGAAACGGGACGGACATAGCTGCTCACTTCAGGCAACCTTCTTTGAACGTCGAGCAAAGCTCACTACGAGTGAAAAAACATAGAAATATGTTTACAAAGAGAGGCAGAAAGAGTCGCAGCTTCTCATCCATCTGTTTATTCAAACATACTATTCTGGGCACGCACTTCCAGGCACAAACAGACGCCCTGATGAATGTAAACACACGCGTGTGCACACCAACGCACACGAATAGACACAAACTGTTGTTTTTTTTTATTTTAGTTTGTCACAGCCCTTGTTTGTCCAATGTTGTCGCTGCACGCTGCATTAAAATTAGAAGTGCTAACACCCACATGCCCGGGAACAGGTGTTAAAATGCTAATGCTAACGGCTGGCATCGACACGAGACGGTGTTCTGATCTATCATCGTGCCATGTCAGGTCTAGATTGTGCGGGGTAAAGAGAAGGAGATGAGGGGAGAGGTGTGTGCTCCCGAATCACAGCAGAAAAAAGGGGCTCCTGTGTTTCCCGCCAAGGGGAAAGCAGTTGCCAGCACTGGCACTAAAGCTGGTTGGATCACCCCAAAAGACGCTGGCAACACAGGAGTGGGTGGTCTGTTGCCAGGGGTAACCAATCTGGGATCAAGACTCTACCCTCTACCCTGTCCGCACGGGCATCAGGGATGAAGGGAAAAGAAGGCAAAAAGAGAGAAGTGAGGAAAAGAAGAAGAAATACACTAGTTAGCGAGAGAGAGAGAGAGAGAGAGAGAGAAAAGTGTCTGAAAATAGAGTGCATGAATCACCCTGGTCCCAACTACACTCTTTCTCTCTCACACTTTTTTTTGCTGCTTTCCATTTGCCTGTCTTTGATAGTCTGGTGAAGGGGAGACTCATTTTATTTTGATTTGAGATTCATTTACTTTCAAATCCACCAAGTCTCTCTGTGATAATATCAATTCGTGGGTCGCTCCCTCCCACTAAGCACTGAAGACAAAGATTGCTGCTGTTTAAATTCACACCATTTGCAGTGTAATTGCTTCAACTTGGAGAGATTATGATTCTGTAAGAAGATAAAGTGCATCTCCAGCTGCTATAAAAACTGTTATAATGAAGACATATTAGTGGAGCTTGTAAAATGTGTACAAAACAACACCTGCATGACCAACGCAGTTAACCAAACATAACATTCATGTTGGACAATGGTGGACAACGTGGATATTTCTTTATTTACATTTATTATGTTTTAGATTAATTTGACAAAAGCAGTAGTTTTTTCTTTGTTTTCATCATTTTTCATCAAAGAAGTAATTCCTCTCTCTAAAGGTTTAGTAATTAAATATAGATGACAGAGTTGTTGGTCAAAAGATGAAGATGAAGTTTATGCAGAACTCTTTTGATTTGGTTCGAGGAAGTTCACCCCTCAGATTTATCTTTCTATCCTAATAATACTATATCTGATAATAAATTAACCACAAGGAGCTGAAGGTTTAGGCAAAGTATACTACCAGTCAAAATGTTTCTGAAGTAGAAGCAGCTATTTTAACATCAAATCTAATCTGAAATACAGTGTAGACACTGCCAGTGATAAAATTGACTAGCAACTGTCTTTTATAGGACTGTTTACATAAACATACAGAGGTGTATGATCATTGAAATAGTATAGTCTCACAGTAGTAGCACATTATGTTTGCTAATGGAAGTTTTTTTTGGAAGAAAATACACATCAAAACTGTCAGGTCGTTATACAGGGTAATGGCTGTTGGCAGGAAGGATTTCCTTCACCTTTATCACAGTGGAGCTGCAGAAGTGTAGGACTACAGCTGCTGTTTGATGAGCAGCCTCCTCTGCATTACCTGCTCTAAAGGTTCCAGCACAGAGCCAGCCTGTGGAACTGGGAGTCGAACCGCTAACCACAGGGTTCACATAAACCTGCTCTACCGACTAGGCTACATGCGGCACCAATACTTTATCCATCACCGTCTTTTTATGACAGTCTGTTATCGTAACCGGCTCTCATGCCAGACACCGTGCTGTAACCTCCGCTGAGCTAATCAAATGTATAAATGAACACCTGAATAGACATAATGTAGTAGCGGAGTCAAAACTCTCCTGTAGCGATGGCTCAGAAACCACACTGGGCAACATATGCCGTCTCTGTGTGCAAGGCTGTCATGTCAGCTTGATACTGGTCACCAGTCCAAGTCTCGCTTTGCATTTATTCACTTCCAATTCATGAACACATTCAGCGCATTAGAGCTGTGTTAAATCAACCAGAACCAAATCAAACTGTCTGGAATGCATTAAAAAGACGATGAGGTCTGATTATTGATAAAAGATGTTTTTGAAGCAATTATCGGACCGATTGCAAGATTTCTCTTATGTCATGAAGGAAAGCGGCATTTAGGTAATCAGAGTGTTGTAAAAAATAGATGCTTGTTTTCAGCTAAAGTGAGTTAAACCGGTTTTTGTTTGTTTGAGATAAGGCAAGGTATCAGACCCCCTGCTGCTCAGCACAGCGGGAAATCTCAGCAGCTGTCTCAATGTGCTGGTGCAGTTTAAAACAACTTTCATGTGTGTTTTGAGGCTGAGCGGAGATATGGACAGAGGGCACTGGGAAGGAAAGCTACAAAGAACAAGTATTAGCCATATTCAGGAATAGAAAACAAAGGTGCCGGAAAAGGAGAGCACGAAAATGGAGAGATGAATAGCCACCGCCTAAAATGGCTGAATAAACAGGAGGAAATCTAGGTCGGTCTGTCTCTCCCACTTCAAGGAACATTCAGGCAAGTGTCCTACTTCTTGAATGCTTTGGACACTTTCAGGGCAAGCTGTCGTCCAGATGAGTCTCCCCTACACTTAATATGTTCACGCCAGTTCCAAGTATTATTTATCAACTACAAAATAATAGAACATTTGCATTCACGATCATCCTTCCTACGTGCTTGTCCTTCCTTCAATTCGTCAATTATTCTTCATAATTATTTTTTCCCCACCATTTGGAAAAGGCATTATTTTTCATGAAATTAATTGGCCCAAAAGCAATAAGGCACCAGTCATTTTTAAAGGCAATTTTCTTTTCCATAATGTGAAACTGCTAAAAAGATAAGTGCATATCAAAGGCTCAGCAGATAGCACTCATTGCTGCTCTCACAATTAAGAGTGCTGCCTGCAGAGAAGAGGCATGAAATCTAGGTGATTGGAATGCAAGGAGACACCGATGTAATTCTGAGAAACGCTATTAACGTTAATCGGGGCGCCAAATGATTGATTATGCTGATGCCTTCTTGCACTGTCGGGAGCCGCGCATGCATGCTGATGCATGTCACCTGTTGGATACATGTCAGAGTGCACAATCGAAGAAACTCATTTGCTTATCTGTGTACTTTTATCAGGCTTATTAGGATTCGGTGGTAACACTGTAAATGCTGCTGAAAAAAACGTAAGTGATGTGATGTCAAATCCCGCGTTTGCGTTTTACCACCCAGTAACTTTATAGACGTGCCCGAGAGAGACGTATAGATATGGATAGGCATGTTGGCACATATATGTCTTCATTTTTTCCTATTCTGCAATAACTACATAAAGGTTTGCACGGGGCAGGTAATGGTGAGCCAGAGAAAGTGAGAAATATAGTGTCTGTCTTGCGGGACGGTGGGGTTTTCTTTTTTTAAAATGTCACACCGACTCTTAGGGTCTGTCCTAGATCAGTCTGTCGTTGCTCCAGAACAAGACCGAAGGAAACCCATTCACTCACAGACAGAAGAGTGTTCATACATGATCACACAGATTCCGCCACGTTCGCAACTTGGTAGCATTCAAAACAGGAGCAGACACGAGCGCGCACACGTCCTCAAGTGTTCATTTCCGTGCTGGTGACAGTAACGCAAATTTTAACAAAATGTGCTTCTTTTTAGAAGACTACGTCTAAAGAGCAGCGCGGGCTCACAAAAACACATTACCGCAGAGGCTTTCAAAGGCAATTTTCCCTCTGCTAATGCCAAGCAAGCACTCTGCGCCCCACATGAATTAGGGGAGATAGAAAGCTTGTTCATGCATAGATTCCAGTGTGCACAATTTCAGTCAAAAGCCAAAAATACAAACAGGTCACAAATAATTTAGATGAGTAGTCCGACCCGAATCTTCAGCAGGAAGGGAAGGAAAGACTGGGAGAAAGAAAATCAAGACTACAACTCCTACTGCTTCCTTCCCCATCTGTGTTTGCCACAGTCCTTTCACCTCCCAGCATTCCTGCCCCCCCCCCTGAAAGAATGCCCACCCACCACCATCAACTTCTTCTTACACTAAAGCCTCCTCCCCTGTGCCAGATGTTGTGGATAGTGTGGGCCAAGTTGGGCACAGTGGGCGTCTGTCATTTCGGACTCACTGTCGGGTGAGTTTATCTGTCATAGAAGACGTCCTTACACCGCAGCCCCTGAAGGGAGATTAGACACGCTGCACTGACTCTCTCCACCTCCATCCGTTTCCCCTCTCTCTCTCCATATCTCTAGTTCTTGTCTGTTTCTTGCTCCCCATCAATATTCCCTCTCTCTAGCTGTCACTGTCTCTGTCCTCTATCTCATTCTGTCTACCTTCTCCCTCCCGCTCCATCCTGCTATTTGTCAGTGTGTGCTCCACTGAGCCAGGACTGCGAACAGGTTACAGTAGCTGAGAGGGGAGGTCCACCAGGATCAGCAATGCACGGCACAGATGGGCCTTCTTGTCTATTCAGCAAGATTGTTGACAAAGGTTATGGCATAAAAATGATGTACATGATGTATTTCAATTCCTTCTCTCCGCTACATTTGACAGCTTAGCTAGTGAAATAATGTTAGATTATGCTTTATATTATGTCAAACACACACGTCTGTCACTGCCAGAAACCCATTGTTTTTCCCTTGCCAGCACGTTGTGACGCAGATGTCAGCGAAACATTTTAAAAATGTACCTTCTTTGAGTCTATGGCCAATGGCATTCATCTGCAACAGCTTGGATAATAAATAGCCATTTAAGAATTTAAAACGTGTCAAAAACTGCAGGCGGTTACACAATAATTGCACAAATAGCAAAAGCCTGCAGTATCCATACAGTAACTATAGTCTGTGGGCACACAAAGCTCAAATAAACTAAAGCCAAAACAAGTTTTAATCTCATCCCTGCCAGCTCTGCAGAAGACTATTTTTCATAGTGAATTTTATAATTAGAGTGTTATCCAACTTGTGCCATCCCCCGAGTGGCAGCATTGGCACATAAGAGGAGAAGGCCCCTTGGAGGCTTTTCCAAGCAAAAGGCGTATGTAATGAGTCATGAGGTCTCTCTTCGCTCCAAATGACATTAATTGCTGTCCAGGCAGAAGCCTGCTGGAAAACGGCCAACACATGCGCAGGTTAGGGCAATTCAACACTTAGGCTCATTTCCTTTTTCCTAAAACGCGTGCAGTTACATCATCTGTAGCTTACAAACAGTCCTTAATCAAAGAACGGTCTTATCTGGAAGAAAGAATGTGAATGTGAACATGGCTTTTTTCCCACTTCGATGGTCAGTCTGGCATGTTCCAGCAAGATGTGAATGAATTAAAGATAATGTGCTCTTCAGCTTTCAAATGAACTTAATCAAAGGGAACTTGTGAAATTCAGAGGGGGGAGATATAGAAGGTTCTATGGGGGTGGGGGTGGGGGGGTCAAGAGAGATGTGCTTTCATGCATGTCCAATGCCCTAACATCTGACACCTTTGTGCTGACTTGTACTGTCATGGCCATAGGCTTATATCTTCCAGAGGGCAGGACAGAGGGGGTTATCAGACGGGGAATGAAAGCACAGTGCTGACCCTATTTTTTATTTTTAAACTGAATGTGCATATTCCGTGGCTGCCACACAAAACATTGCAAATACTCTAAATAGTGTAAATAATAATATTCTTTCTGTGCATCTCTTATTTAGAGTGTATGTCGGATATATCGGTTACACTCTGTGTTGCTCCCTGGTAAATGCCACAACTCCAAAACATTCGTTTGCAGAATAATTAGTTCAAAAAGCACTGATGGCATCAATATGACATCAACAGCTTTAATTCTCAGATAGATGACATCATGCAACTGAGTTCACAACAGGAAAACCGACTTCTATGTTTGACGTTTATGTCGGGAAATACTTTGGTACAGATTGTATTACAAAATGTATGTAATGCAAATACGACACATCGGTTTGTTTGCATTTAGAAAGATGTTATAATTATATAGAGAGTTTAGTTTTCATTTGCAAATTAATTTACAGTGTCAATTCATAAATGACGGCGCACCAACTAAACACTGGCGACGTCCTCAGAACAAAGAGTTCAAGTTTTACAATAAGCACTTCTGTTGTAGCTCTTAGAGAAAATACCGGATCTTTAAGACAAAACATCAGTGTTTCCTCCTGGAAATTAACAAATGTCAGACAGCATTACTGAGACAATACCAGACACTGACTTCTATAACAGAAAATGTAAGGTGACAACTGCCACTGGAAAGAATTACCACAATACAGTGAGGATCACGTATCCACAACGCTTTGAAGCACACGAGTAGATTCTGCCTTCCATTTTCTTTCGATTTAACCTCTAATCCTTACTCTTAAAATGACCCGTTGCAGAAACTCTAAACCAGCCAGAGAAATCTCTAACCAACCAATACATGCATAGATCTCAGAGAGACACTATATTATCAGGATAAAAAGGTCACAGTCTTATTGGTTGAGTTGGATTCTACTGGGAACCAGCTTTGACCTGACAGGAAATGTGCCGTGTGTGTCTGTGTGTGCATGCTCGGGCACAGGAGGAGCGCTTTGCAGAACTGAAGCTAACACTAAAAATAGAAAATATTTTTTTTTCCACAATAGACCGAGAGGAAATGGCTTAGAGCAAAGGAGGAGCAGAGCAGTAGAGGTGGAGATGGGGGAGTTGGCTGTCATGTCCTTGGCCATCTGCCCCACTGCCTGCCCAGAACATTTGAGGATCAATAAAACTCTGAGATACACTATAACCTGATTCAGTGCTTTTAATAATTCCATATAGGAGACATCCAGATGGAAATATTTTTATCTCTATAGATTGGTTTCCTGATGAGCCCAGCTTCACAAAATAAAGTGATAGTCTTTTTTGTCTTGTTATCAATAGAGTTTTGTCATGGTGAGAGTCAATAATAGGAGGATTAAATAAATACAAACTCGCTCTCAGTAAACTGCACAGGTGCTCACTTTCCCATTTTCACTCCGTCTGTGAAGGAGCTTCGCACTCAAATGTGATCCCCCCTTTTTTATCAGTGAGGAGAGAGAGAGTGAGAGAGAGAGAAAAACAACTTCTTACTGCTTTTTTTTTTAACCAGCAGGCACTTAATCCTCCATGAATACATTTGCAGTGTGTACATATGTGTATGTGCGTGCATGTTTGCGAGGGAGCCAATCTGCCACACTGTCGCTGATACTGAAGGCAGAAGACTTTTTTTCTCACCTCCTTTCCACTAGATTTATTTTCTAATGTTGACGTTTATCACTTGAGCATGCCTGCAATTCATCATCCCCTCTTCTTGTCGATAATCCGAAAGGGAGTCAATTTGCTAAAATGTGAATCTCTTTCTATTATTTGGTTTTACTCCCCTGCTCGCTCGCTCTGCGTCTCTGCCTTCCTGATTGTCTCTTTTTGTCCTGTGGAGACTCAGGTGAGGAGCAGAGACTGGCTGTAACAGGGTTATGCCTAGCCTCGCGGGAGGATTTAGCAGCATCTTTTCAGCTAAGATGGCATCTCGGCTCGTGTGCGAGATACACCTCAATCAATTCCAAATCCCTCTGATCTTTCATTAGGTGCTCGTCACAAGCTGTCCCGCTCATCACTCAACCACACATAGCACAGTGTAGCGTCTGGAGCCGGGTAAATAGAGGAAATTATGAAATGATGCTGCTGCTGCTGTCTGAACTGAGGTGCTTTGATCTCAGACAGCATCTGTCTCCATCTAAGAAAGTGCAGATACTTAAAGACAGAGTTGGGTGCAGTTTTCAGTTGATATGGCAAGAATGTTGAAAAATAGCTGTGCACCTACACATCAAGCAAAAATGGAGCATTCGTTTGGAAACAGGTTTCATGTTTACCTGACAAATGCGCGCAGTATTAATTCTCTTTAGCTCTTTGGTTTTTGGTCTCTGCCAGATAAATATCTGGCTGCTAAGCTGCTAAATGTTGCACTGTGTTCACCAGTTGCTAAATGTGCCTTCTGCTCCTGGACAGGTAGCATTTGGCGTTGCTTTTAGCCCCTTTTATTAAAAAAAGAAAGAAAAAAGAAGCTGCCCAGATGGATGAGAAACAGTAAAGTTGCAGTTTATGTGAAAACGCAAAACAATCTCACAGGGCTGAGGGGAACTTTGTAGTCAGGGCATCCATGTATTGATTTAGTAATGTGAAAATATTAAAGCAGCTTTTAGAAAGGTGATAATTAGTGTATGAACAGCCCATGACAGCCCCACACATTTTATATCATTAGAACTATTTGGTTGTTTAATATTTATGAAGTCTGATGAGATCCAGGACTCTTTTCTTTCTTCGTTTTTTAGCTGCAGCTTTTTGGTTTTTCTACATATATGTCTTCTGATGACTCCGTAACTGAAGTAATGTATCATCAATAATATGTGGAATAAGGAATGAACTGTTTAGATTTTTCAAACCACTTGCTCAAGACTACTAGTATCTCGTTCCCTCTACCGCGATAAATACATGGTTTAGCAGCAGAGGGGAGTTTTAACAATAAAACATCCACTGCAGAAATGGCCACATTCTGTCTACACCTCTGTGAGTATAACCTTGGCCTCTACTAGGGGCTTTAGTAGAGTCATTTTTCGCACTGCAGCTGAATTCAAACCGACTGACCGCCCAGCTTCCAGCGCTCCCAATCTGCGCTTTAGTGTGAAAACAATAGCGCTGTGGCACTGTAGCAGAAAAAGAAAGAAAGAGAAAGGAAAAAGTGAGAGATAAAAGGAAGAAAGTGGGTGGGTGGTGGTGTTGTTTGGTGGTGGTGGGGTGGCGGCGTCAGAGTGAGACAGAAAGGCAACGCGTAATTTGGAATTCACAGCCAATGTGCTTGTGTGCTGAAACCTATCTGAGCCAAGTTTGTCTCTGATGCTGTTCTGAATTTTAAAATACCCACATCTCTATCTCTCCTCAACTTCTCTTCCTCCCACCTCTTCCTATTCTTTTTTCCCTTCTCTTTTTCATTCATCCACTTATATTTGTTCTACTTTTAGATGTGCACGACGCTCCACTCTCTGTCTCTTTCATCTTCTCCTTCTGTCTCTTCATCACCGCGAGAATGGGATTCATGTCCTACCGTGAAACTGTGAAAACACAAGCATCCCCCAGAGGGGTGTCTGTCAGAGAGCAAAGTAAGTAGAGGGAGGCACACTGTTTGTTGTTTCTCATTGAATTTTTCATCTTAATCCATTAAACTTACATCACTGTGGCCGGGGCTAAGGCCACAGGCCACATGAGTACATTGTAATAATGTTGCTCTGTTTGTCCAGCCTGAGCGGTCATTACTTGCTGCTGCTCGACTGAAATAGGAATAAGAGTGTGTGTGTGTGTGTGTAAGTGTGTGTACTACATAAACTGTTCCCCCAGAAGTGCCTTTGGTTGACACGAATGACAGACAGATGTCCCCGAAGACTCATGTTTGAAGTGTCAGCGCCAGTGTACTGAGGTGTAAGAATCTGTTGAAGGGGCTTGTGAAAATGCGTGCGTGCTGTGTGTGTTTATATATACTGTATGCACGTAGCTGAGAGTGAAAGAATAAGTGAGAGTGAGCATGTGGGTGGGTGTGTATGAGAATCAGAGAGCGAGAAATAAAGAGTGTGGGTGCTTGTGTTACATATGTTTGTGAGCATCCATGCATGCGCTTGTTTGAGGAAAATACAAGACACAAAAAGGCTTTCAGTGTAATGTGCATTTAAGTGCATCTTTTTCTGTGTCTTCAGTCAAAGCCAAGGTTCCTGCTGATTAATTATTAACAACCACAGGCATCAAACTCCCAACCTCCTCCATGATTATCCCGAGTCGACTCACGAACAGCAGTGACATCACTTATCTAGAGGACCGACTTCACGACCTTCAAGTATCTTTTCTAAACTTTCCATTTATCAGAAACAAAGAGATGGAAACAAGTTAGAGATAAAATTTCTAACTTTCAAATTTCTTCGTGGAAATATGCTGAAAAACTTGCGAGGCGAGGTGATTGTGCAGGGGTGCTGCAGCACTGCCAGCTGCACATTTTTAACAATTCAAAGGATTTCAGGTACTTCTGCTTGGCCAGAAAGTTTTTAAGTAATCTTGTTTATTGTCATTTTATAATGACGACTAAGGTACATCAGGCTGAAGCAGGTTGGACGTTTAGAGTGTTGTTCTTGTGCTAGCCTAAGTTTCATATTGTAGCTTTAAAGACAGAAGAAATTTATGTGTCTACCAACACAGCTCATCCATATTCTAGCTGCAGAACATCCACTTAGACAAAATACCAAAGAGAAGGTCTCAAAGAAACTTAAATGCGTGTTTTTCTCAATAATAAGCACTGCAGACATTACTGGATTTCCAACTAGGCAAAGCAGACCACTGCCCTGAGGCCCTAGGCTCCCAGGGACCCATTAAGCCCCAGGTTCACTGCGTGTCAGTAGTAATTAATTAATTTGTTTTGCAATTTCACATCAATAAAATCAACTGATGCAGATCCTGCAGTGTGTTATTAAAACTGCCACAAATAAAGTGATATGTATAAAACGTGAGGTAACATTATTTGATCGCTCCCACCTCACCGTGAGCCAGACTCACATTTCTTCAGCGCTCTGAACTTGGGTATTTGTTTGTTTCAGGCCATCGACTAAGCCAAATCTTTAATTCATTTATAATAAACCTCTAATATTTGCTAAATTAGGCTTAAACCACTCACAGACCAACATTAAAAAGGAATAAAAACGACATATTTTAGGATCCTTTATGATCATATAGTGTTTCCCACCCTCTTGTATAGGAACCTACCGTAGCATGTAAATGTTTACCTCACCATCTGGTAGCCAGTTTGCTAGTTAAGCTCAGCCTGCTGTGAAATGTCATTATTGCATTACAGCGTTAGCCGCAAGGAGGCTACAGCACTAATAATCAAGTGTTACGCAAACCTGTCAAAGTGTCAGTAATGTTTGTGGAACATTAAGTTATCGTCAGTTAAAAAATAAAAGAACACAGTGTGGAAATCTGAATAATAAAGCAGTGAAGATGGAAATGACGGAGCTGTTCAGCTGCAGAATAATACTTATTTATCAGCAACATTACAATAATGCTGAACATGTACTGCATGCAACTAAAACAGCAGCAAGGTATATTTTCACTAGCTTTTTATTTCCGTGCAGGGAATCAAATGTGGGAGGTAAGGAAATACAAAGTCAAATAATAAGCTGTAATGTTATCAGAGGCCATGAGCCATAACCTCGATAATATCTATCTTTCCCTGCCGAGGTAGAGGAACTTGAAAGAAGCAATACATTGCTGGCCGTATACGCGCTGATGCACACCGGTACACATCAAACATCTTATATTATGTCTGTCAGAGGACGACGGAGTAAGAGAGCGAGGGAGTTGGATGGGGAAACAGACTCTGTTAGACATATACACACGCACACAGAGAGACAGGAAGGATGGATGGATGAACAGAGACAGGAGAGGGTGAGGAACTGAATGAATAACGCATGTGTTCCCCCGCATTAATACATCAACGTATCCATGCATTTGTTTATGTTTGCATGTAACATATGTAGGGAAACTAGAAAAACAGCACGGCCTGTGCGCAAGTCACCCATCTCATTTCACATCTCGCGTCTGCACTGGGGTTTTCAATTATCCGGCAGCCGCACCTTTTCTGTCTGCGAATTAACATGAGGGGAAAACTCAAGTGGGTAATGAGATTCGGCGGGCCGACGCTCCATTAGGAATTATGAGCCCGAATGGTTGTCGATATGTTTTTGGGAGAGTGAAACATCTCTGCGGATGGCGTCTGGAGCATCTCTCCATCGGGCTGGGGTTAGTTTTAAGACAGTCCTTCTTATCAACGCCCAGCATCAAGGTTTCTACGTAGTTCAAACAAGCTTAGTTTTAAAGTGCTTTCAAATTATATGTGAGACTTAAATGTCACATTTCTCCACATGATGGCAACTGGAAGTTATTGTGAGGACTATGGATGCAGCGCAGCATATTTTTAAGTTACCTCGCAGAGTCTTTATCTTGTCAGGTGTCATGCTGTGATTTCCACCTTAATTAGAACGCAAAAAGAGCTGTCAGACATGAAAGTTGAGGGAGCGTTCTCCAATTCCTCTTCGCCTGACTCCAGCTCGACACCTGTGACGTCTCCGCAGCAGTGAGTTCGCCCGAGCTCGCTGAAGCAACACTTACACTATCTACTGTAGTGTTAAAACAATGGTAAAGAAAACAGATGGGACCTTTCTGGTGGCTGCTGTACACACACAGCGTAAGGGATGTGAACACAGTCTTATATTTGCTGCAGCTGTGATATCTCTCTTTTACCTTTAGATACTCCCAGTGAGTGGTGATCATAATTGATGAGATCCAAGTAACAAGGTTGTGTCTTCAAAAGAAACGGAAGCACAATCGTCCCTTTAATTTCCACACACTATTTTAGGAGTTTTAAAAGTTCAACCTTGAATATTATTCACCATCTCCAGCAGAGTTATCGCTGTTATTTAGAGTATGCTGATGCCTTTTAAGCAGTTTCTCTCATGTTTACTGTATGTCTATAATTGCTCTGTAGTTTCCGTATTTTTTAGGGGGTTTATTTTTCTACATGAGTGATGTAGCTGAGAAGGGATTCTGAAGGATTTCTCTCACTCTGTCTGTTTGTGTGTGTGTGTGTGTGTGTGTTACATCTTGGGTAATCTTCACCTGCAGTCATGTGCAGTCCCTGGTGAGAGACCGTGTGAGTCACGACCGGCACATCTAGCCCACGGCTTACAGTTTTTCAGGCATGGATTTAAGCTTACACACACACACATTAACGTTTGCATACCCCACACAGACACACAAATCACTGCGGTGTTGCCATAAGTCCCCCTTTTGGCTAATCTTTCACTGAAAAGTCACCTGTGATACAAGCATCTTTGATATTTGTTTTCCATGCAGCTTAAGGTTCATATACTGTATTAGCATTCATGAATCCCAAGATGTCACCTGACAAGGATTATACGCTCGGCATTGAGAAAAACAAACGAACCCGTAAAACAAAATGCCAGTGAAGGCGAAATGTTGTGCTCACCTCCGCAAATTCCCCTTAAATTTCCAACTGAGCATGCAGTTGTTCTTAGCAGTTCAAATGTAAACACTACAATCAGCATTTTAATTCATGATTGCCAAACAAGCCGTAAGCTAATCACAGAGAGGAGGGAGGAGATAATGAAGAAAGCAAAGGAGAGAGGAAGACTAAGGCTGCAGTCAGTGATTAGGTCTAGTCTCCAAACGTCTGTTTCGCTCTGTGCTCTTAGCTCTGCGTGTCGAAGAAAAAATATGTATTCCTATTGTTTTGGGTTTTTTTGTCTGAGTAATCTGCAAGCACAGGAAATGTATGTCAAAGTCAAGGTCAGGGAAGTGTCGTCCTGGTAAAGTTTTATTCGTGATCAGATATCATTTCCCTTTCTGTTGACTCTAGCACCTCATAAATTCAGCTGTTAACACATTATAGTGTGTCTATCCAGACATTACTGCGCTGATTTTCAAGTAGTGACCTAATAATTGCAAAGGCTAAGGTAATGACCCTGGGCCTGATATGGCCTTTGGTTAGACCTCTATCTAGAATCGACAGGCGTACCGCCGTTAACCTTTTCCTTAAGATTAATTACAGACGCTCACAGTTAGGACCTGACATCTGTCATTACAAGTTATTATCTAATGACATTTCAGTGAAGTCTGCAATCTCCTTTTAAACGCGGTTCTACCACACATAAACCTGAAAGAGACAGCAGAGTTGTTTTAGTGGGAAATTAAACTAGGTTTATATTGTGAAAAGTGGACTGTAAGTCAAACCGGAGAGAAACAAAGTCTAATGTGGGACAAATGAAAATGTGTTATCCAGGTAACAACAACAAACACTAGAAGTGAGGTCAAGCCGTGGCGTGTTTTCCCCAAGATTCACCAGTCTGGCAGCTAAATATTCACTCAAGAACTGGTTAATTATTTACTGTTTACCTGTGGCAACATTTCCAGCATTTTTCCACTGCTGTGATTTTTGCCAAGTATTTTATAAGTCAAGGCTACAATTATTGTTAATATTAAATGAAGCCCTCTTTGTTTGTACGCGCTTCGTTATCAATAAATCATATGAAATATTAGTGGTGCAATGTTACCCGCGCGGTAAAGGAAACACACACACACACACACACACACACACACACACACACTGTGTTCTGAACATGCTGCTTCTCTGAATGAATTGGCAAAGTCTACAGTAGCTTTTTTCTATTAATAAATTCATTAGTGCCACGAGACTGGAGGAATGAAGACATTCGCCGCTCAATGACTCGCAGCCAAATTATAAAAGATACCGTGCTTGGCTAGCTGGGTCGTGGTATCTAAAATGAAGACTTAAAAATGCATCCCTTCTCCTTCTTTTAGAAATTTGTGCAATTACTCAGTCGATTAGAAACATGCAGGGAGGCATTTCCCACATTGCCCTCACAAGCTACAGCCTATCTTTATCGTTTTCTCTCCGTCCAAGCCACTCCAATTCCTCCCTCACCTTCACACACACACTTTATCACTCTATAATGTAAAGGAAGCTCAGAACCGCTTGTTGTTGGCCCTCATCTTTGCAGAGCAGATGGCTGCTTTTCTGCACCACATGGCCAGCACTCAGGAGATGAGGGGAGCTCTTTAAGACTTTCAATCTGCTTTAGCAACTGTAGCTCCTCCCCATCATCGCATCTCTTCTCGCATGGCATCAGCAGCAACACTTCCGCCGCCGCCACCGCCGCGCCGACATACCTCCACTACAGCGACTCCATGCGCTGCATAGCTCCAGCTTCCATTGATGATTATGTATATACGTAATGCTTATGTAAAGGATTCAAACACAAGGTCACCAAGCAAGATTATTAAGATGCTGCACTAATGCACAGTCGGCTGGCCAAGAGTTCCAATTCGCAGTCCCCCTCTCCCCGGTTTCTATCATGTTTCTCCAATATGTGGGAATACATTGCATATGTATGGAGAGCTGCATTCATTATTCATGCTGGGAGTCAGTCGGAATGTGGTGGAGAACTAGCTTTAGTCTGGAAGAGGATGGCGAGCTGCGAGTTAGAGAAGAGGAGTGAGTTATCTTTTATGGATCTGCACCATTTGTTTAATTCAGTTCCAGAACGAGGAGCTGAATTTTACCTAAAAGCTGCGATAGGTAAAGCTTGGGAAATGAGCCAGAGGTTTGTTATGGTCATAATCTTGAGCAGATTCTGTATGATTGTGGTTGGAATTCTAGAAAGTCCATCATGGAGAGGAAAAAAATAGCTACTGTGATTTAGAACAGATTAAGATTGAAGAATCCGTTATAGGTCGACTGACGCTAACTAATCATATGACCGACTCGTGATTACCATGTAAATTATGCTGAATATTCAATGGCCCGCACGGGTACTTACAATGTGAAGCATGATGTAGTCACCCAGACGTGGGGCACTGTCGATGCGGACGAGGATGCCGTCCTTGATGGTGGTGCTAAAGCCCACTGCCAGCCTGTCTGTCCGCGTGCTCGGCCTCTCGTTATTGGGCCACGTGTACGTGATCAGACCCCCTCCTTTACCAAAGATGTAGGTGGTGCCAGCTGTGAAGACAAAAGAAGTGAAAAAGGGAAGGAATTAGTTTGTGGTAATAGAAATAGAGAGGATAAAAGAGATATAGAATAATATTGGGTTCTGTGATGTACAAACACAGTTAACTCGAACTAGACATCAGGGAGCACACCGTCATATCCCACAAGACACAGACTGACAAATCCTTATCCAAACGACTTCCAGTAGGGCCCAAATGCTGCTGTACACTAAAGCCTTTATGGCTACCTTGCCACTGCCCCAATATAATTGTGTCCAGTTCTATTTTAGAGTTTTAATAGTATTCAGCCACCTTTTGGTACAAGCTCCCCCAGCGCCATCTATGACCTATGCAGCTCTTAAATATAGCCCCTTTCTAGGGAGTAACAGCCAGTATGGCCAGAACCGGATAAGTCTCCAAATCCTCATGTATTATATATGAGACCTGCAACCAAAGAACAAAGGCTGGCACAAGAAAGGAGAGAGGAGGGGAAAAAAATCGAACAACCTTCGTCGGGTTTAATTTGACAAATGCATTGCAGAAAAAAAGGCTTCAGCATTAGTGGAAGGGGGGAGGGGGCTCACTAAAATCAAACTTAGTTATTACATCAGCCAGTATGCAGATTTGTGTTAGATTAGAAGCTCTTGCTGGATCGAGCTAGGCCCAGGGCCACAGAATATGTGGAAGATGTTAGTGGATTTCCTTTTTTATCACGTGGAGCAAAAAAGAAAAAAGGGAGAGAGAAGTTTCATTATTTGGTTGCAGGGTTGGATTCAATTCCAACTTCTGAATGCTCCCTGAGGTGCATCAGAATTAAAGCACAGAGTCCTACAGCCGATTATCCATCTCGTCAACATTAAGGCAAAGATAATCAAGAGATCAAAAGCATTAGACCTACAGCGGATAGACTAGTGGGTGAATCAATATGGGAGATGAAACTGCTGCTGTGGCCTAAGGAGAGTGGAAAATATTTGGCCCACCTCCAAGGTTGAGTGGATTGCTAATAAAGTCTCTGAGTTTTTACATCAGTGTTTTAATTATTTTTCTTTCTTTTTTTTTGCTTCCCTCTCTTCCACATCACCTCTCTCCCTCTTTCTCGCTCCCCATTTAGTTCCTCTCCAAGTCACCTGAACATCTGTTTGGCCTTGTGATGGGTGCCCAGCTGTCTCGCTGTTTCCCCTATGAAGCGGCCAACAATCTGCTCTGTGGTTCAGAATACCCCTGGGGACTTTAGGAACATATGGATGAGAGGGAGTGAGAAAGAAGGAGAGACTCTGTGGACCAGATAAGTGTCTTTATTTGCCTTTAGGCACACAAACAGGTCTGTACTTTACGCACCTCAGGTGTCAGGGTTGCAAACCACCAGCTAAGGTCGTCAGTGTGACATGGACAGCTAGACAGTGACATTGCTTTAACACAGCCTTATATGTGATTTATATTCCTAAATAAAAGAAAAACAAAGTCTTTCTGTTGCTTTCAGTGACTTTGAAACGATTGGAGCATCGTGTATCACCTGCCTCAAATAGCTCATTTCCTCCGTGGCATCACGTCTGTCTGAAAACAAGGCCCCGATGCCACGCAGACAGCAGATAGGAGCCTGCAGCCAGGTTGCACCGGATCTGGCCCCGCTGTCTCATTGCCTAAAAGTTTCTGCTTGCCAGAAGAGTTCAGGCAGACTTGGGATCAGTTTTCCTGGCAAACGAGCAAACTTCGCCTATCTCATCTAACACACACACACACACACACACACACACACACACACACACACACACTTTTTTTCTGGAGGGGATGACGATGATGAGCAGCAAAGATACAAGCACCCCGGGGAGCCAATTATCGCATTGAGGAGATTTGCTTAGTGTTTCAAGAAGACAATGTTCGGCATGAAACACACACACACAGGCAGCCACACGCACAGCGACGAATGTGCACAAATGCACATCGTGATGCTCAAGTATAACAGTGCGAAAACACATGTGCATACACACAAACACTCACAACGTGATGCTTTCTCACATACAATCACACAAGTGGGTGATTATCTGCACAAGAACAGGGAACAGAGAGAACCCGAGACTGCAGAAATGTAGCACGTTTCCCTAACAACCTGCTGCGCCCAGACGGCACCAGCTGTATTTCCTCGCAGACAGGACGTTCACAGGACGCCAATTCATACATTCACTGCGGGCAAAACCATCGAGTGAGGCATCATTTCTGAAACGCTGACGTAAGAAATGTGTAGCAGCTGGGCTAAGCTCCCCAGGTAAGTGGTTTTATGTGAGTAACTACGGCGCAGGTGTGGAAGCAAGGAGCACCAATATAACCGAACCTTAGCGAATTTTAGGCATATTCATATTTCTAATATATGTTACAGTTAATACTAACTCCTAAACACTACTCTTTGGGCATTTATTTTTCACTTAATAATGATAAATAGCAACACTGACAGCAGAAAGACATAATGTAAAAAAAAAAAAGGCTGAAGTTGTTCTTCGCTAAAGCCACAACTTGCAACAAGCTGGAATTAGCATGAGACTAGTAATCCTCCCACCTGTCCCTGTGGTTTCTCTGTCTGCTACGATAATCCAAGCTCCTTATGTATTAGTCATTGTTAAATTATAGTGTATAAAAATTCCCCCAAAAAGGTGTTAACCAAGCAGAAATTGTTTTAGTTATTTAAATAGCTAGAAGGCCGAGACTAGCTAACTTTTAGAAATGCACCTATGCTGTGCAGTGAGTCAGACTTCTCAGGAAATTTCAAATGTGCATCCTAAAAAAAATAAGTTAATAATACACGACACCCAAAAAACCCAGTAACAAATTGTGATTTGGTTCTTAAATTGCAGATCTAGAACAGTGTGTTCATCTAGTATCTGAACATATTAAAGGAATAAGGCAGAACGATTTGTTCTTTGCTTTTTGGATAACAGCTGAAATTCCTCTTTAAAGTTTGTTCCGTTTCGTAACCATTCATGTCTCCCTTTCTTTTCTTCTCCTTTAATTACCGCAGACATTTCATTCTTTGCGAGACGGACACCGACGACAGCAGCGCCGGCATTGTTTACGAGACTGAAGAGTTATGGGAGTGGACAGAGATGATGCGTTCAACGTGTGCGGCCTTCACAGTCACTAAAGTCTGGTGAAAGGCCAAGTGCGGGAAAATATTATCAAAGGAATCAAATCTACAAACAGATTACTGCACAAGATGTTATTTTGCTGGATCAGAGGGGACTTTCATCTCCATCTTTGAATAATGCAATATTGCTGTGGCCAGGGGGTATTGGAGGGAGGATATCTGAAATCTAATTGTACTATATGGATGCTCATTCAGTTAGGAGTGAAGTGGTTAGAGACTGTAGGCCCTCTGACTAAATAATGATCCACTGATTTTCTCTGATTAGTCTTCCAGTAGTTAAAAAAAGTAACTCCCAGTGAGTCTAAAAAAACTCTTTTAGTTTTAAAATGAGGCGCTGCACTAATGCTCCAGCCTTTTGATTCATTGCATCTGCTGTGTGCCTCCATTTAGAGACAAACTGTAGATGAGAGACTAGGTCAAAGCCTTGGCCTCTATTTCGCTGAGGTCCCCTGAGGCGTGGGAGAGCAGACAGAAGGTCAGGACACCTGTCTGCTCTACAGAACTATGTCTGTCCTTCAGGCCCCCACGTGACACTATCCAACAAGGGAGAAGCAGAGGAAAAAAGAGGATACATCATTTTCACACAGAGCGAGAAATGGTGAAAGGTCATTGGTTTCAATCCACTTTCTGTGGGAAAAAAAATCAGTGCAGAGCACACCTTGCTCATCGCGCCGCAGCTCTGGTAGCGTATGCTGTGAAAAAAATCCTAACAAAAACTATTTACATGTACTAGTTATAGTCATGTCTAAACACTTCCCATGTCTCTCACCGCTTTCAATCTGTATAACTGTACTGCTATCTATAAAAGAGCAAAAGGAGCAGAGCAGCTGCCGCGGAGCACGTCTGTTATATAACTGGGTAATTGGTTGTATTCAGGTTCCACACCACGCTGTGATAAACACTCGGTTTAGATGCAGATGGTAGAAGACCTATAGTAAAAGAATCAGACTCTGTCTGTTGTCTGTCCAGCTGCAGGGGCTGCAGGGAAGTAGCAGTCAAGAGTTTTTTGGGGGTCTTTTTGTGGCTGTTGGATAGGGTGGTGTGTGCATATGTGTACAGATAGCCACAAAGAAAAAGGTGGCACTACCCACAAGGCACAGAACTGCAGTGGGTAAATGCTCTAAGCCTTATCTCTGTGTGTAAGTATCCGTGCACACACGCATGCTCAAAGCTATCTGCATAGACATGAATGAGTGTAAACCTTTGCACACAAGCACACACACTTCTCCTTGGTGTGTATGTGTGTGTTGTTTATGTGCTTTTATGTCTTTCCCCTTGTTATCTCTTGGGCTTTCCGCAGCGCTGGCACCCCAGGGGATGGAAAAAGAAGACAAACACAGTTTGATGTGGTCGAATTTTTCTGCCATCGCAGAATGAGGAAGAGAAAGAGAAGCCGTCTAAAAAAAATCCTGGAAGTGAGATGCAAAGTGTAATTGCCTTCTCAATCACATTCAAAAGAACTCCATCACCACAATGCTTTCTCCTGCCATGCTTCATACATCGGGAATTATTAGGCGTGCTGTCCTTCACACAACTACAATAAAGAATCATTGACAGAAGAATCAAATTGTGAGATACTGAGCTGTGTAATCACCGGGATCTATCTCCATTTTACAACCTCTTATCATTTCATAATTCATACTTCCAACTGTTGCCTCTTTCCTCTGGGATAGAGTGATGGACCAGACTGATGCCAGAACACTCTCCGTCTTTCTCTCGCTCCCACTCCAGCCCCAATCAGTTGCCAGATGCAAGTATGGGCAAGTGGCTAAGTAGTATAGATGTCTACGCGCATGGAAGGTGTCGGACATCGAATGCATTACTGCAGCACACTTGTCTCTATATTGTCAGCAGACAAGGTGGCCATGTGGCCCATCTCTCATCAATGACACTGAGCGAAATGCAGCATATGATTTATGAAGAGCGCTGTGTTGTAAAGAATGTCTATGCTAGAAAAACAGCCAGCCCTGAATGATTTACACTGAGTTTTTCCAAGTTATAATAAGCTGTAGCATTACCGCACTATATGGATTCACGCGCCAAAAACCAGGGGTAATAGAAGTGAAAGAAAAACAGAAAGGATAAGGAAGCATACACTGTGAAAAGTGGAAGCTGTATTATGATATATGGGCATACAACATGCTGTAAAATACAAGGACAACTGGAATTTGGACACATCTGTGGATGGTTTCTCATAAAGATTGAAATATTTTTCAGCCTAATGGAACTTCATTTGCATATAAATATTATTAGGTGTGTAAGGTACGGTAGTCATATATGTAAACGTGAAGAAAAAATGTTTTAAGGTCGTAACAAGGAAAAACAGGCAGTAAAAAGGCCGTGTGTGGTTATGGCTTTGGACATTGTTTTCCAGGCTACGCCGCGCATACAGAGGATTGTGCGGATTATTCTACATTGTATAACATTTTGTCAGAGTCATATTCTAACTTTATGAGCCAGAGCACACTAGCAAATGCAACAAAGCGAGGCAGCGGCTCAGGCAGCTTCTGCTGCCGCTGCTCGGGATGAAAAGCGGCACCAGTAGCCGGGGTGATAAAGTCTGAGCCGCTGGGCAGCAGCTCCACTCGTAGGGATTGAGCAGTCAAATACTACAGTGGTTGTATATGTGCTACAGTTGGTCAACGATGCCAGGAAAAGCTAAGGCCTTTCTGCTGCAGTGAGATTTAGTGTTGACAGTTTTGTTGGCGTCGGCTCTTGGTGCCAGTGCACAGGGACTGCAGGTGTGTGACAGGTAACAGAACAGAGAACAAAGAGGGAGCACACACAGCTCCCTATTAAAGAATCTTGTTCTGTCTTTTTATTCAGCTCACATTTATACAGGAAACAGATGCAAATGTGATGTGATAAGATTATTCTTACTGGCAGCCTTCACTGTCATTTTCTGGCTTCACTTTGTCCACCATATTTACAACAACAACGTTAGAGTCCTGTGAGTATAACAGAAAACATTCATACAGCTTAAATAATACAGATTCAGTGTGTATTTAAATGAATCAGATATGGTTTTTAATTTATACTCAGGGTCCATTTAGTGATACTGTATGTAATATGACATTCTGGAGACCCAGCACACCCACACAGGTCTTTTAATCTATTCTTATTAATTATGCTTAAGCTCAGGTTGCTGGGAGTTCTATGCAGTCACTGAGTGCCACAGATGGCCCATGGGATATTTTGCCAACTCTTTTTTACTAGCTTGTACATTATTCCTGGATCTGATGATATATCACATCAATGTGATCTTTATTTTGTAACAACTTGAAAAATGCACATATGCCAAAACCGAGATTAGTACTTCCTCTGCTGTCACTTGAGTGGCACCAGCAGTTCTTTGGGGTTACAAAAGTAATATGTGTTTTAGAGCTGCCTTGGAGACACCTGTGAATCAACCAACACGCTTGGAAAACAGTGGCCTCAGCAGCTAAAGATGAAATAACCCCAAAGAAAAGTTTTCTTTGGTTCCCTTTTCCTCTCTTCTAGTCATTAGTCATCCTGTCACTGGCTTTTCCATATGGGCTGTACATCAAGGAAGTGATACTGTATCTTATAGAAGTCTTTGTGTGCGTGTCAGCCGCAGTTACAATGGTCAGTTTATGTTGGAGATGTTCAGGGACAGTACAGGGCAGTACGTCACCCATCTTTTTTCTTCTGAAGAGATGAGAGTTCAATATGCCATTACTTTTGGTTGGTTTTACTTTTTCTGTTATTCTTTCAGTAGAACAAATTACAATCTTACAATACAATAGTCTACAATAGGCAAAAGGCAGCCTTGGTAGCAATGGATTTCTTTCTGATACCAGAACATTAGTTTCATAAATAAAATTGTTTTGGACTCAGAAAATCACCCAACCCATTTACGACTTCCTTACACTAGCTAGCAAAAGAAACCAGCCTCCTCCACTATAGCCAATTTGTCTCCGTAGCTTAAAATGAACATGTAAAGTTTACTTTCTGGCTTGTGCTCAAATACACTTGAGACACAATAACACATGGTGAGATGGCTCAATCAAAAAGTTCTTATCTGTTTGGTCACCCTTCACTGGCGGGGGACATATACTTCACGTGTTTCCACGACGAACAGCTTGATTTGCCATCTGTATTCTGTTGCAGAAGCAGGAAGAGGTGGAGAGGGAGATGCGGGGAGAGCGGTGGGAGACTCTGTTTTTGCATTAGGAGAGATGCAAAGTATAACAAAGTGAAGAAACACAGATAAAGAGAGAGAGAGTCAAGAGTCTGAGATGTTCCAACGCGTCCTCTGAGAGCAACAGGACGAGGCTTTGTAAGGTTGGTTCCTCACCCACAGACATTTCAAATTACGCCCAGATCGCTGCAGAAGAACAGGAAGGAACTCACAGACACCCACTAATGAAGCAGTCATGTATCCTCACTTCAGCTACATGGAACAGTGCAAAGGCGCAAATATGAGTACACAGAAGTGAGAATACCCTCACACAGACACACATATAGCAGAAGGTAAGCCATTACAACTCCCCCTCATTACTGTGGGACTCCAATAGCCAGTCTCACTCTCCCACCCTCCGCCTCTAGGCCTCCCCTCCTGGTGCATTACTGACACTCTTCTCTGTTGTAGCAGCAAGCGGACAGAGAGGAAGGGCTTTAAATGATTTTTTTTCTCGGTTCTCTGGAGATGTCAGTTCCTATTCTCTCTGCTTGGAAAAGGAAGAGGATGAGGAAGAGGGAAAGGGGTCTGAAGAGGATTTGAGAAAGTGGGGGAGGAGGGAGAGGGACAGGGGGAGCTGAGATCCACACAGCACTCTAGGCTACAAAGAAGGCCTGTCTGCTGGCTTTCATGCTGCACGCTGCCACCAGGAAAATTTTAGAGACGTTGCAAAGAGATGAAAGCAAAGGAGGTACAAGGTAGGCGAGATGAAGAGGGATGGTGGGTGAAAGAAGAAGAGACAAACACACACAAATGGGCAGCGATGTGGAGCAAAGTCAATCTGGGATGACATAAACAACTCAGACTGACTTTGCAAATAAACAGCTGGGACACTTCCACACCCAAGCTCTTTAAGACCCGATTCAATCCTGCTCTCCTTTCTGTGTCACAAATTAGCATTCTGTCAGCTCTGGTGTTGATGTTCACACTGCTCTCAGCAAAATTAGGACATGAGTGTCTCCTTCCCATCATTCATATTGTATGACACACAATGTGTGTGAGGCATATCACTGGAGAGGCAGGCCACACCAAGCCCTGCTGAGGATTAGGTGAAGAAGATCTCCTAAAGAATAAGGGATTCCAAGATGCTCCGAGTGGAAGCAACATTTATAATTGAATCTCCCCCAGAGGATAGTGCAGCCTGTCTGCCTTTGCCAAGGCTTCGTGAGGAGCCCAGAACGCCTCTGTTCCTCCCTCTTTTCCAGTCTGTCTCCGAATCTCTCTCCACCTTCTCTCCACAATAACTCAAAGGCCCTCATACACACATACAACACAGCAACCTCAGCTACTGATCTTATCCCAAGGCCTTCAGGAATCAAACCCCACTTGGACACATTTACTCATTCTGAACTTTTTACAAACTGTGGCAAAGGTTTTTCCTACAACAGTGGTTAAATTCCATCATGATTCCCAACAATGTGTTTCATGAATAGTTTTTATGGCTATCTTAGTTTACTTTTATTCTGAAATGTGTGTGGCAGTTGGTCTGTTCTGCCATCTTGTACTGAACAGGTATATATGTTTTTTTTACCCATTCTAGAGAATGATAAAGGCCCTGAGTTGAAACATGCAGGCAGAATAAAAAGCAGACTTCCAGTGAGGCAGATAGTGTTGCAGAGTTATTTTTCACCTTGTCAACAAACCACAGTAGCAAATAGATTTAGCTAGTTCTGTTTGTTTGCCTCAGACTAGTTGTGTACAGAATGTAATAAGTCAACATGGATTGACCATCTGTCAAATTGCCTGCTACCTTTGCCTAGGTACTAGAAACTAGTTTAGTAGTTGCTACATATATATATATATATATATATATATATATATACACGTATATACATATACATATACATATATATACATATATATATATATATATAATTTTAGCAGGTGCTCATTACAAACAATGGTTCCATAACTTCTTCACTTCAAACCTCCTTGACTGGCTTCAACAGAAAACCCTAAAGATGTGGGAAGTGATAATTAAGGTGGCACTTCTGCGTGCACTCCACCCCAACATACAGTAATTGCTACTTGAAATGGAAGATGACAGCCGCAAACAAAATGCTGCAAACTGAGGGAGAGTGTGAGCTTTCCCTTTCTAGCCCTGTCAAATCCTTCGCTCTTCTGATTCTCCGGTTGTGTATTTAAATTACAGGTAGATCCTATTTAGAAAGCAACCTGAGAATCGTTGATGCCTGCCTGCTTTTGAAAAATATGAATTAAGAGTGTGGACGGATGGATAGATGCTTAAAGGAATCAGTGCCTTGTTGGAAGCAGCGCTAATCTTCCCTTTGATATCGACAACACCAATCAAAAACCACTTGAACCTACAATGCTATACGTAGTGATGGGTCTTCTACGCGGGAAAACAAACAACGCAATCAAGCTGACAATTCAGATCTCTGTTTGTGAGATCAAAATTAAACTGTGAATAAACATGCCTGACGACCTTTTTTGTTTACTCTGTGCCTTCCTTTGTCTGAATTTGATGATTGCCCGCTGAAACACAGCTTCATTGTCTTCTCTAAGGTTAGACCAGCTGTGGCTGCGGTTGGCATGGCAACCCCACTTCCAGCCACCAGTGTCTGTGACAAACCCGTTATCGTCTCCAACTCCACCTATTTCAAACACCTTTACATCTCATTGATTAACTCACAAGGAGTTCTTCTGCATGTCAACCCCCGATAAACAGAAATACTTAATGTGCACTGCATCTCCCGCCTCTCTTGTACTCACACAAACAGAAAAACACACACACACACACACACACACACACAAAATGCAGACAGAGTGTGAGACTGAAAGACAAAAAAAAAAGATTCAATCAAGTTTGTGCTGTTCAGAAGTTTACCCAGTCGCCTCCCTCTGAGCCAAGGACTTCAATTCCACAGTAACATTTAAGGCAGCGCTCACTGTGGCCCTTTTTTCCCACTAAACAACTCTCCAATTTGAGCTGCGGCCTTACACCTTGATGAAGTGATTGGTTTTGACAGGTAGCTCTTACTTCTGTGTGACATGCATTGAAACATGTAAGGTACACAGGGTCTACAGTTAAGTGCACCGGTCTGCCATTCTTTTATGGAAGCAATCAGTACATGGTAATGGTCATTCATCAAAGTGAATCAGAATCCATCTCTCTGTGGGGCTTCACCTGTGTGCACCGCTGAGCGCCTCGCCAACCTTCACGGTGCTTCTGCGGTATTATTTCATGCTGTGGGAGGTTAAGAGTTTCTCTGTAATGGCCTTTGTTGAGCTGACTTTGAGCGACACTTAGAGCTGAAGTTAGGTGTTGGTAACAATAGGTGACACTTCAGGCAGCAATCACTGAGAGCCCACAAAGGTTAATGTTTGTGCAAGTCTAATAAATTCTGCAAAGATGTTATGTTGGGTAAGACTAAGTCACTGGTGACAAATTAGAAGTGGAAGTGTAAAGGAGTTTGACTCTTCTAACCAATCATGAATTTCAGTTGTTTCTGCTTAAGATTTGGAGAACTCTCATTTATTGTAATTCCATAACACCACTACAAGTGCGGATCGATTTAGTGTCTCATGGTAGCTTAAGTTATGCACAATAGTCTCTTTCTAGTCCGTCTCATGGTGGAGCACATAGGTGCACACACAGATAAACACTACAAGATAGATAACTCAAACTCTGAAGGAGACAATCTTTATCACTGCAGCCGGGTACCAATATTGGAATTGTACGCTTTTTTTAAAATCCCGTTCCCTTAGGCACATTTAACCTCAGGCCTCTATTGAATGCATCAACCTTATAATTAATGCCCTCCCTCTCTTCAATTCACCTCTGAACTCTTCTCTCCATTCTTCTCCCGCCGACTCCTCTTACTTGACTACTGAGCAGCTACCTTGACCGAGTCTTGTATGTACCTCTCCCACCTGCTCCAAGGACACTGAGCCTGAGACACAACACAGCAGTGACTCAAGCCATGGGAGGAAAATTTGGCAGCAGAGCCACAATCCATCTCCTTTTAGTGATTTAGCCAGAAAGCTGCAGAGAGGTTCGTCCTGCACCACCTCCTCTGTTATCTGTTTCCAATCCTTAATCAAAAAGGGGGAGAGTGGGTTTAGGAGGAGGTGGGTAAGAAAGGAAGCAATGGAGATAGATGCTTAAAAGGCCTTTGCCACGCAGCCTATCTATAAATTAACAAGAAGAGTTGGAATCGATGAGAAGAGGGAGGAAGGGACAGATGTGGGGTAAAGGTTTCTTCTTCAAAGCTGTAATTAACGGCATCCTTAAGCACAACTTATGGATTGGAGAAAAGCGGAAGGGTGCATGCCAGTCTCACTGAGGACAAAACAAAGACACCGAATAAGTGTGTGTTTGAGGAGATTTCGTACATCTACAAGCACATGCGAGGCTGGAAGTACGAAGGCGGCTTGTCTGTAAGTGCATGTGAATGTGAAGGCTGATCAGTGGCCAAGGCTTAGCCGAATTTGGCTGGGGTGAGGGTGAGAGGGCCAGGGGAGTTTGGAGGGCAGTGGGATGGAACATGCTGGCCTCTCAGTGTATCTTAGTGTCAGCCTAATTAAAAGCTAAGCCAAAAAGCTCTCCATGTTGTTGTTATTGCTGCAGTTCAGTGTGTGTGGGGTGTGTGTGTGTGTGTGTGTGTGTGTGTGTGTGTGAGAGCGTGTGAATGTGCTCACAAGTGTGTCAGTGGATTTGCTTACATTTTGGCATGTACCTAAATACCCTATGGCAGGTCTTGCCAACCTTCTCCATCTTGAGATCCCAATTTTCTGTGTCAAAAATGTCATGATGGCAGTTTTTCAGCTGATTCATATGTTTAGTTAGTTTGCTTCTCACAGTTGACTGGATTAACAATACGTAATAAGAAAATCAAGTTGTCCTCCTGAATTGTCTTTATTGTCAATGACATGTCATATTTCTGATGACTAAAGGCCAGTTCATGCTTCTGTTTGCCCTCTGACTAATCTGTATCCACTATGGGTATGCACACTGTGCATTCTACACATGGACACACTCGATACTAAACACACTGCAGAATATAACAGCATCTCTGGAGTAGCA
This sequence comes from Microctenopoma stevenorrisi, assembly GCA_032270685.1. Classification (NCBI taxonomy): domain Eukaryota; kingdom Metazoa; phylum Chordata; class Actinopteri; order Anabantiformes; family Anabantidae; genus Microctenopoma; species Microctenopoma stevenorrisi. The sequence continues at coordinate 3,961,217 of JAUMTR010000016.1, forward strand.
ACAATGGGAAAACGAGCGCCGTGCCGCTAGTTGCTAGTTTACTTTTCTGGCACATTCACAGTCAGTGCACCGGCACTGCAGACAACCTGTGCTTACACTGATACGTTTGGGTTGCACATGGACGTCTGTGGAGTCTTCTGGACCTTCGCAGACTGGAGAGGTGATGAAATGTAGCCACGCAAACGTGGAAAGTATGAATTGGCCTTAAAAACAGCTGGCATGCATTTACTGTTAAAATATATATGTTTCAATAAATATATATCAAACAATGTGCCAGTACTACAAATTATAGTAGTCGCGTGGAGTCCTGACTGCAAAGTTGAACAACTTTTATTTTTGTGTGGATGAATGTGTGCATGCCTTTTGAGATTTATACCACATAGATCTATATCTAGAAGGTAAGCGAGTGTTTCTTTTTCTCTCTCCACTGCTTCGCTCCATCTTTTATTTAAATAGCTCAACCACATCTAAACCAGTTGAGCCCAGTCGCCGCCTTTAAAGATGTACTTAGCTTAACTGACGAAAAGTATGAAACGAGCGACGATGGCTTTCAACAATTCATAAAAGGCAAGAGAAATGTGTCACTCTGTGGGAGTCAAGTGGATGGGGGAATTGTTGCAGGAGCATAGGTATCAGGGACAGGGACTCCAGGCAAAAATAATAGAAGACACATCCACAAGTCTGATTATATGGCATGTATGAAAATGAGCAGATGCAGAGGAAAGACAAGAGCAACCCGAGGAACTGTTCAAATGTACGTTTTTTGGCATATGCTCATAATAAAGTTTTTTTGTCTTTGTATTTGCCCTGAAATAATATATTGACACAAAGCATGCACTCTCCTCTCTCTTTCTCGGGCTGCAGCCAAACTGAGAAATGTATTCCACTGCCCTGCGGATTCAAGCTCATTAAAACATATTACTACTCCTGTCATATGGAGCCCTACAAACAGGCACACAATCCATTTCTGTTTAAAGAAAAAAGCCTGGATGCTCGGTGACCTACACACTTTAAATATGTTGCAGCAGAAAGGCAAGGTGACAAGGCCTATTGCGTAGTCTAGACATGAGCTCTTGTTTTATCAAAGGGAAGACATCAACCAGAGGGCTGAGCCAATGGGAGAACAGGTGTCATAGTCACAAAGAACCTATCAGGATCTGACTTTATTTTATGTTGGAGTTGGATATGAATACTGATAAGAATACATTTGACTGTGCTAATGGAGGCATAAATATGAGCATGATCTTTGTACAAACAGCAGAAAGTATCTTTGAACTTTTGTGCTGTAGCGTTATGTCTAGCTGTGGAAAAGATTAGTTGACTTTTCTATTTAAAGGTATATGTTTGGGTAAAATGTATGCACAATTATTGTTTTATTATTATTTTTAACCAATAATTAATGTTATTGGTATTCATATTTACACAATGAATACCAATAACCCTGATCACAGCGTTCATACAGAGCTGTATGTACATTCTCATAGACAAATGTTTGTATTGCTTTGTATGTAGGTGACAGACCTCCTTGATATCACATTAATAGTCTCCTGTCTGGTGATATGGACACCAGGCATATGAGCTGTACTAAATGCAGTGATACAATAGGGCAGTTCACCTTGAGGAAACACAGGAGACTGTAAGAGGAGAATAATAAGACATTGACTTTGATCTACAACCAAACCATTTACCTAAGGAAGAAATAAAAAAGGAGGGTAAGAAAGATACACTGCAAATGTCATCACCCAGCCCAGAGCAATGTGCGCCGAAACAGGACTATAAGAAAATGGAATCCCCACAAACTAGCACTCTACAGCTAAAACTCTGTGCATTCTGGTTTATATTTCTAAATCTCCTCTTGTACATGGCCAATGACACAACCTACCCCATCACTGTAAATGACCCTAAGCCCCACGAAGGAGCTTGTATGTAGGTCCTCAACGTGAGATTTTGAGGCTCATTTTAAGTATGAGAAACTAAATGGTTAAATAGAAATACGCCACTGAAGCACAAAGCAGCATTTGGAAAAGATTGTGTGCACTGACTGTTTCCACAGAGCTATTATAGCGCATAACACTAAATTCTGTTCATTATTTCAAAACACACTCAAAAAGCCAAGATGTGACAATAATGGAATATAAACTAAAAGTGATGTGCAGGGAGCTCGGATAAAGGATAAGACTAGAAGGCATCTTTCTGCCGTAACAGTACATGTATACATCTACTGAACGTGCAACCCTGACATCAAACATGGAGACAAAGTGAAAACATCAAAGCTGTCTCTGAGAGAACATTTTGCTCTGTCAAATTTCACATTACCTTGATCAATTTAAACTTTTATTTTGTTCCATCAAGTGCACCAGAAGCAAGCTGCCAGCGAGTACAATAGAAGTTCTTCACACCAATGGCATTTTCATGCAGGCAGAGAAGTAGTAATTGTTGCAAAAGGGGAAAATGTTATCGAGCAATGGAAACGCGAACATGAGTAAGCGCCAGTAAGTGAGCATTATGTGTGAAATAAATAAATGTAGGAGCATTTGTACGCATGTTTGCATATGCAGCTTGTGAGTATTTAAGTCATTTATTCAACTGGCTGTAGGTCCTTAAAATAACCCGGAGCAAATATTTACATAACAGTATGCTGATTGTTTCACTAATGGTTGGTATGGAGTGCTCTCTTGTGCCGAGTTGGCCAGTGTGGCAAGATGCATGGTTCCAGCATAGTAAATAAGGGTGAGAGGGGTGGTGTTGGAAAAAAAATGGTAATGTGTGTGGCAGACAGGGAAAAAAAAAACAAAGAAATGGGAATTTATGAAGCCTTACATCCCATTATCCATCACAATATTCCACCCAGTGTGTTCTCCACACAGGCCTCCCATGACTAACTGTCCTGCTCATTTCGACCAGCTGTGTTTCTATGTAAAATGTGTGAAAAATAGTTATTTCTCATGGGGAGTCGTTTGTACTGATACTATGGATACAAAAAAAAACAAACATTAGCTGAATACAAAATTTTCCAGTTTTATCCTATAAAGATTGCCGTTGCCCAAGCCTCTTTGGAATCTAATAAAAGATTTAGACAGTTATCTGAGCTTGCAAAACCAAGCGGGAGAGATTAGTCTAACAAACAAACTCCAAAGAAAACCCTTATCTCAGTTTGTTTTTCAGAATCTTTGCACAGAATGTGATGGTAATCAGACTTCATAGAAAATAAGTGACGCTACTAAATATTTCGTGCTCTCTCAGAGACATACTAATTGTTCAATCTGATAACACAAGTGTCTGTCTTTTGAGGTTGGATGAAGGGTGGGACGGTCGGGGGCGCTTCAGCAGCAGGAGTCATATTTAATAGCTGGCTATAGAAGCTGTGAAACAATAAGAGGTTGTTTTTCATTAAATGCTATCAGCATTATCAGGTTGGCTGCAAGGTATTTCACTTATCAAAACGAGAACCCAACAGGCTCCAGAGCTCCTCTCTCACCAAACACTTTAATTGAATCTTTTAGCGCTAATCTGCTGCCCCCAAAACATTGCCTGGGTTTTAATTAAACAAATGCCATATTAGATTTCACTTAGGGCTCTTTAAAATGCCACATTTAACTCAACCACTTTGACACCGGGGAGTGACGCAAGACCCAACCCCAAAAGCAAAGAGTGCAGTATACAAATGGCTTGTACTTCTGGAGATGTCCCATTGCAACAAATCTTGGCCTCTGTGGTAAACCCATGTAGCCATCCCCATGAAAAGTCGCCTCATTCAGACACAACTTCTGCTACAGATGTCAAACAGCCCAACTGCCTCATTTTGACAGTCCTTGGCTTGGATTAATACCACGACTATTCAGCCAGAACATGTCAACAACACTCGTATTTCTCTCTAAGATGAGAATAAATGGATCATTCTCATGCTGCCAATAAATCAATAAAACATTACACTGATGCAAAAAGAGTTACCACAAGAAAGGCGACAGGCACGGAGGGGCTTACCGCCGCCACTTTCTTCCTTTGGACAGAAAAGAATAACAACATGAAGGAGAGAGCTGAGAGGCGTTGTTTCTTTTAGAAACGTATTTCATCTGAAAATATAAAATCATTTGGGTTACCCACTGCATCAAATCCTAAACACCAGTTAAAACTTTCAGTGGTTGACTGAATGATGCACAGTAAGAGTCAGATCTTAAGAAAAGGTTACTACACAGCGCTGTTACCATTCTCCAAACATAATCCACAGAACGCAGAAGGAAAGATCAACTCATGCACCGTTGGGTGCTGAGATGAACCTTTGCCGAGTTCTAGTGCTGACAGCGTATCAACTTGTGTGAGTCTAAGAGAGTTATCTCTCACTCCTAGCCAATGAGACTTTGACTATTTCCTCACTTACAACCACTTACAGCAGTCACACCGAATCAATGCCTGTGGATAGTTTGACTGGACCAAGCTCCCCTCCCTCCCTTAAGCAAGGCTTGTCTCCTAGTGTCATACTGTTTCCTTTGCATTGCCTGCCACCCACTACATCTACTCTTTACTGCCCAAGGGTGCTTTTTAGCTCTATTACAAGATTTTAATTCTCTTTGATGATAGGCATCTAACACAGTGCCCTTAACCCTAATCTCTCTCTCCCTCTCTCTGCCTCCTCCTCTTCTCTTCACTGTGGCATTGAGGCAATCATGATTATGTATGACCTGATTGTAAAAATTGAGGGGCTGTAGTCGAGTTAATGTGTAACCATGTGAGCATTTTTATGCATGTAAAATGTATAGGAGAGAAGTAAAGGTATGCACAAGTCCCCCGAAGAGAAGAAATGTGGCATCACACCCACATAAGACAGACAGGAGTGTGCTTGAGGTGACATTAGTAGCATAACTCTCCATCCAGCTTTTATTACTGTACACTGTCAATGCAAATGAGCACAGTGAAAGCTATCAATACCACCCGAGCACCACCAGAAGGGACAGCAGGCACCGACACATTCCTGCAAGTCCTTGATAAAACAATTGTGTAATGTATGAAAAGGAATAACTCCGTATATGATGAATCACCCTTGTCTTTCGGGAACTTTTTGATTCTATCTAAAAGCACATACAGATTAGGATTTTTTTTTTGCTGGGTGGTTATTGCACCTTTGGGAGAATTGGTATTCTGTTGGAACTAGTTTCCTGGGTGTTTGTGGCCACTCAAGGGAAGAGGAGGCACGAGAGAGAAAGTGAAGGGGAGAAGAGAGTAAACTACATTAAAGTTTCGATGACGACAGTGAAAAATTGCTTCAAGAAGGACTTCAAAAATGGATGTGGATATAAAAAGCAATGGAAAGCGCGAATCGGAAAGGGAGAAAATGTCATATGAGAGACAAAAAAAGGGGGGGACAAAGTGAGTAATACATAAGGGCTCGCAGTATGGATCTCCAGGAGTTGGAGAGGAGAAAAAACAAGGGTGACGGATAAAGAACCAAACAATTTTTGTCACGATTTTTACACATTTCTCTCCGGTGGCTCTGATTCTCTCTGTAGGCTCTAAAAGGCCACTATCTCCTACCTGTGTGTGTGTGTGTGTGTGTGTGTGCTGAACTGGCTCTCTGCCTAGCCAATTATGTCCTTGTGCTAGAGCCATCTCCCCGTCCCTGACCTTTACCGCCCAGCTCCCAACAGACCGCCCTTTACTCCAACACTCAATGTCTGTCCCACTATTGCTCTTTGCTGCCCCAATAAGAAAAGTGTCATTTTGAATAGAAAGCTGTAAAGTCCATCCTAAAATTCTATACACATTATATATGTTGTTGTCTTGTTGTTATCTAAATGTAGCTGAATCTGTGAATGCATTCTGTTTTTTCAGGTGATTTTCTATCTAATGTGAAGACCAAATTAAAACATCTACCCATTACATCCTGATGGCATACCTCAGCAGGGCTCCACAATCCAATCAAATGGCAGATAATGAAAGCAAGGAAGCAATTTAAAACCTCGAGAGTCCATCTAAACGCAAAAAGACAGCGAATCAAGCAGATCAGCCAATATTACGGCAGGTAATCCAGACACCTGACACTTCTTTTCCCCTTCTTTCATTGTTTGCCTTCAGTCTGTCTTGCTGTATTTTGTCCTTTTTTCTGACACAGTTCTGTTACTTTGTCTCTCCCACTGCAATAGTAATTAAAGTTCTTTGATGCTCTACCTCCCCAACTACTTCACAGGGTTAGAGTTAATAGAAGTCACTAGCTTCTACCAGACCTTAGACTTTAAATTGAATGTCTCCACTCCATTTGAGAGCTGCAGGAAAATAAAAGGGCAAAGTGATGAGGTCTTTGCTTCTTGTTCATGGAGCTCTAACTAGACAACTGGAGACACTTTAATGGTCACTGCTCTGCATGATATTCATGACAAATGAATACCAGTTGAATGTGAGTGCCAATAAAACAGGCGATTCTCTGGTGTACGGCTGCATGTGTGTGCAATGATGTGTGTGAACTGGTACACGGAAGAGCACTGAGAGTGGAAATGGCTCCTTGGAGAGTTGAGTCTGATGGTTTTGGCTGGAAACTGTCTGTCCACCCTCCCTGCTCCTCTTTTTTCTCGTTCACATCTCGTCCAAACATTTTTGAAAATGCAACGCTGCCAACAAAAAGCAAGCCAAAAGTATGGGGCTGTCCTGGTGGTTTAAAGACAGTCAGTTCTGAACTATGAGAAAAAGGTTTACTACTATTACTGTATTATCTCTCTTGTTGTTCAGACCTGGGCATCAATGTTCGGCCAATATGATGTTGGGAAAACCTTGACTGTGAATACTGCATGTTGAATGTGCAACAATTGGAAAACAAAAGCAGATTGGCTGTGGTAAAGTGTGTGACTTTCCTGCATCCTTCAGCTTGAGATGAAAACACAGAACACATACAGTAGAGTACCTCACCACACGAATACACATACGTATTCACCCACGCACTTCAGTTGTGTGTAGCCTCAAAGTGCCAGGCTGTTTGGCACTAACGCCTCTTAGCTGATTAACAAAGCTTGCTTCTATTAGTGTGGGAAGTGTCTGGTGTATGAAATGCACATATATACTTGCAGTTTCCTTAGGAGGATTGAATGGCAGCTCTAATCAGTAGCCTCTTCTCTTTTCCCTTCTATTTTTGTTTGCCTGTGAAGATATGCTTGTGATGAATCCTCCACAGGATCAAAATAAATACGCGGCCTTGTGCCCCAGCTGTCAGTGTATACAGGCTCGTTCTGCTAAAAACTATTCACTGCACAATAGAAATCAAGACATGCTAACAGTTACCAAGTCAATGTCAATGCTGAGATGTGAGTTAAGACCTCGACTTCGCCTTGGCACTGAGGTTTATGGGAGTGTATTGTCTACATATCACTAAATGGACTAAGATCCCCCCATCCCCGATACTCGTAGAAGTGTTGAGCGTGCCGTGTAGTCAATGGTGCATATTGACTCCTCTGCATGAGTAAAACATTTTTGTAGGCGCATCCATAGTGTTTAAGTCTGTGTGTGTCTGAGGCTTTGAAGTGGATCAATGCCTTCCACATGACAAGAGAACTGCTCCTGGTGATACCGTGGCTATGCAGGTCACTCAAAACAAACACAAGCAGGAAACTCAGATACAGACACATACGGTACACACGTGGACACACAGCTGGCGGCAGTCCGAAAAAGAGTTGCAACAGTATTTCATGAGACAGGAGAGTGGGCTGCAAAGCACCGTACCTGCCAGTTCCTATCTAGTCGGCAGACTCCAGGAAACCAGAGCTTACCAGACTTGCCAAGTTTGGTCTGTTTTAAAGCATAGGATTTTGAATTCGGTACACACACTGTTGGCTCCTTTTCTAGGTTGGCCTTCTTTTTAAATGTTGAAATATTACGTCCATCAGTACTGACATTATAGACTTGTTTCATCATCTGCAGCAAAAGCATTTCAAGTTTTTATGAAGCTTCTGCAACACAGAGAGTACATACGAACACTTCAGACTGTGGCTGTGTCCTAAGAAGAAGAAGAAGAAGAAGAATCAACTTTATTGTCATTGATAAATTTTTCTAATGTTTCAACAAAATTCCTTCTCTGCATCTAGCTCTCTCTTCTCTGCATTTTCTCTGCATCAACAGCCAACATAAGGATCAATTCAACACTTCAGAACTGAATCCCAGTCCAAAAATCACCCAACATTTACACCTGGTCCACTGCTGAAGGTAAGATGAGATGTCTTTTTGAGAAATTAACGCCCTTAGAAATAGTAACAGTGATTAAATGGATTTTGGAGAGGTAATGCAGTTAGATAATACCTGATGAATCCAGATTTGCGGAGATGAATAGCTCAAATTGAGGGTTTTAGAAAACACATTGTATAAAATAAAAATACTGTTTCAAAGATGTGTGACACAGGACCATAGAAAGCAAGTTTCCATGGTTTGACCTGGTATTAAAGTAGATATGTTTTTTCTTTCTTTGAGGTCAGTAACTTGGTGAAGCAGAGCAGCATTAAGGTCACAAGCAATATGAATTCACTCTACAGCACAAGTTATTCTACACACACACACACACACACACACACACACACACACACACACACACGACATTTGAAAACTGCGACTGTGTTGCCTGGACTGGCACTGATATGTACACTATGGCATTGCAAAGGAGTAAATATCCGCTTCTGTTTCCTCTTCTCTAGTAGAGCCTGATAAGCTCCGCTCCGGCTTGGCCAGATAGACAGAACGAGGGCTGAGTATTTTTTCCTCTGCTGTGTGTCCTAGATGTCTGCACACATTGGCAGCTCTGCGTTAATTCGCTCAGACGCTGTCACGAACGCGGCTCAATGTAGCCCAAGCCTGCTACTTGGCATGAGGGTAAAAACAAGATAGAGGGGGAAAGAGCTTGAATGGAGGGCTGGGAAGAGAGAAAAGTGGAAATAAAATCAGAGAATTAGACAAGAGATAAAGAAAAACAGCAGGATGGATAGACAAGGGATAAAGATAAAAACAGAACAGAGGCTATTTATGAATTTGAATGGATTGGGATGTTGGTTTGTGGAATTAACGTTGGTGACAAATCATGCATGAGAATCACTGTTGAGTTCCATTCAGGAGACACGCAGCAGAATGCTCAGTGATACTCTGTTAGGATAAGCCTGATTATTCTAAGGCCAGGTCCTTTTCAAGCAAGGCAGTACACAGAGAAAAGAAAATTAAATGAACAGAGCCTCCTCTCCTTGAGAAATGGACACACAATGTGTTCAGTTCAACCTTGTATGAACGTTTAGAATTACATAGACCATAACTGCAGAAGAACCAACATTTCATCTTATTGCAGTAACTAACTCAAAACTTCCTTGATTTTCAGCTGTCTTAATAAATTAAACACAAAGCATGTCCCCAGCACTTGTGAACAGCAGCAGCTAGTGTTCTGCTAAACTACTGTTGTATGCTGTCACTCGCACTTTTTAATTCTACCTTTGCCGCAGAGGTGTTTCAGATGAACAGCAACTTCCAGCAGCCCACAGTGTATACTCCTGACATTTCCTTTTGCTTTTTAAACACATGGAGGAAGTGCATCAATGACAGTACCATAACAGACGACAAACAGAGCATACGCACTGCATGCAGAAGCAATTTGTAACTGAGAATGGAAATATTTCAGCAAGTGGCAAGGTTTGAGAATCCTTTTGCACTTTTAGCATTTAGCATGATAACTAGCATGCTAATTGCTGTTTAATATGTTGTGTTTGATGTTTGATAAATCTTGAAATATGACCCATAAGAGTTTAAATAAGTAAAACTAATTATTAAGGTACATAAGTGTCTGACGGTGCTATGTTGCGGTGCACAAGTTGCTTCGATGTCCATACAAGAGTAAAATAGGCACGCTACACTCAAAAAGTTAACAGGAAAAAGAAAAGACAATAGCTTTTTGGCTCGGGAGCGGCCGCGGCTTGCAACTGCCGCTTCGAAGAAGCTGCTGAACTTACCATGATCAGCTCCAGTTCCTGTATTTAGCTTGCTAAGTGCTAAAGGCTATGCTAAGTGCTAAGGGCTACTAGCATGCTACATGTGCCTCTCTCTCAGACCAGGCCATTTTAAACACGCCCAGGTCACTTTAGGTAGGCGGGAGAAAAATTACCTTGATAGGTAGAGCAGCCTGTTGCGTATTTGACAACAGCGAATCCGGTACGAAGGGACGCGGATTTATTATTTAGTCTGGGGTAGAGCATTGGCCCCATCTAGTGAACGAATATGTGCATAACACCCCAATTTGTTCTGCATTCATTTTAAATGGGACAAATAATGATTAAAGAAAATAATTACAGACTAACTACATGATAAAAAGATTTTTCAGCGCGTGTACACGATTCCAAACATAGACGTACCTTATGAAGTTTGAACAAGATTTTTTGGACAAAGCGTCTGGGACTAGTTGCGCGTCAAACTTTTAAGACACATAAATAATAATAAGATAAATAAAGAGTGGAACTCAGACTTGGAAGAAGCTCCAGTTCTCCCACAATTATCAAATATATGTCAGATAATTTAACTATAACTCCCAATGGTGAATCCCTATAAATATTTTTACTTTAAACGTAGTTATTTTTGGCCCCTAACTATACTTTTAAACTCCATTTGCGAATGTCAACTTTTTTCCTTTGATAACTTGATGCAGTAAAAACGAAAGATGGGACACACAGCTCGACTGAGGTATATGATGGATACTGTAAGACTGTAAGAATGGAAAACAAAATCTGTTTAGGATACAGTCAGTATTGATAAGTGTAAGCAGAGGTAGAATGAGGATAAAATGTGACGGCCAGAGGGCAGCCCTAGAGAGGAGAAAATCAATTAGAGTGTGGAGAGAAAGGGGAGGGAGTTTTTGTAGGAGTGTGTGATAGTATCATCGGGTTCACAGCACCAGTGAAGAGCTGACTGATTTTATGTGTGTGATGGACGAGAGAGGAGGAAGGTGGAGGAGGGGAAGACTCACCTGCTGGTGCAGAGTGTGTCTGCATCCAGTGTGTGGACTCTCACACACACACGCAGACACACGCATAGCTCGTCTTATAACACTCTTAAACTACGCATCACATTGTCTACAATCGAACATGCTCCTCACAAGGATGGCATAGCCCTGATGAACATAAACACTGAAACACACTTCTCTCATCTTTGTATAAGTAGAGGCACAATCACACTCACACAGTCAGCATCTTCACATAAAGCAACTTGGATAATAGCCTGACATGGTATCATTGCTGTGATTAATCGTCAGGACGGGTTCTGAGAACTTGATAAATCAAATCAAGGAAACACCCACTTCCACTCACACACTGACACGAGTATGCATGAAGTAATGAGCATCTAATCAATCTTATTCAGGCGGCGTGGTTGCAGTTTCATCCTGCTAGCGAGGCTAAATTGCTCCTTGCACTCTTCATTCTGACAAATGTGGGACATATATTGTTTATATCTACAGTGCCCTGGGGGTGCTTTTGGGATCCATATGAATTATCCATATCCATTAAGTGCCCTGTAAAACAGGATGAATCACAGGTTAAGGCATGCTTTAAAGTGTCAAGCTGTTATGCAAGATTCGACTGAAGGAGATGTCTGCCTCCTCTTTTCTATCTCTCGTTGCTTTTTATATTTCTGTTATGTTAATTTTGCAAGTTTATTATACACTCAGGATTGCAGCAAAATAAAAATATGTATTGCTTACTGTGAATGAAAGTGTTAGTTATGAGAGGCAGCCTCAAGTCTAAAGAGGCAGTTCTCTGTACCATAAACAAGAGGTCAAGGAGTTAAGGAGAATAACACCCGTGCCCTTTGATCTGCTCTTAAATGTGTGACTGGCTGTGGCACATTATTGCCCTTCAGAGAGTGCTAACGATTCCCAAGGGAATACGAGCGGTGTATATGGGGTGTGTACAGTGTGATGCGTTGCGTACTGGGATGTGTGGTCGCCTGGGAAAACGTAGCATGTGTCATTTCATGTTCAGTACTTTGCACAATGAAATTTTGGTACAGTGTGTTTAAATTTTTCACGTGAGCACAATTAACCTGATGTCATAAGGTGACATAATAAACGGAAACAAAAAAAGTGACTGGTGCGCTTCAGCTAACGAGACACACCGAAAACATCTTTGCTCTTTTTTTTTATTATTTAACCGTTGCAAATTCAAGTTATGTTATGTCCATGACCATTTGGTGTCCCCCACAGCAGAACAACCTGTTTTACAGACCTTTAATAAGAACAAGGACAGAAGAATGTCACAGTGGGAAACTGTACGTCTTCCTGTGTGCTGTGTGGGCATGTGTATGTGAGTGTGTTCCATTACTTGGTTGTCAAGTAATAAGGAAGCCTGTGCATGCCAGGAAACAACACATGCATGTCTGAACACCTTCATTGACCCATCAGTCTGCCCAATCAATTCTCCCTGCAGGTGTTCCTTTACAGGCTCCGTCAAGTTCAGGCTCATGCTGGCTTGGTCTGCCTGCCTGACCGTCTTTTCTTTCTGGCTGACTGTATGTCCATATTAGTGGTGCTAGCGAGATGATATCATGTTTCCGGCTGGCCAGTGAGCCTCTTAGCCAACCCCGGCTGTCTGTTTGCTAAGGGACTGCAGGAAGTCCCAACGCAATATCCACTCAGTGCATCTGGGCAAGCCTATTAGCTACTTTAGCCGGGACTAGAGTGGGTTGGAGAGGCTCTCCCAATCTCTCTTTCCCTCTTTGCTTCTCTGCTGCACAGCCTTTCCTTTCGTATGTTGTCCTCTCATTTTATCTACCACCTTTCTGTTATCTCTCTTTCTTTCCAAATAGTCCTCTATCTCTCTGTTGCTTATTCACTCTTTATATCGCTATGCTTCATTCTCCGTCTCCAATTTTCCCTCTCCATTCGGTCCTGATAAACCACAATGAAAGAGAAATACTGCATTGGAAACCTGGGAGAGCAAGAGATATTTATCCAGTTCTTGCTAGGCATGATGGAGGGGGATTACAAATATTATATTAGCTTGGCTGTAAACATATTTATCAGGTGTGGAATTATCTGCGTGAATCGGGGACTGTGTCTGCAAAAACATGTTTGTCTAGAAGCCTGAACCCAGCACCCAGGAGTGATGAGCAATAACCAAAATATCTTGTGACATGGTGTTAACGTACTAAGCTTGGAAACAAAGTGTATTTACCGAGCCATCTAATACAATGCCTATACAAATAGGAGCAAGCTAGTAAACTCTATTAGGTAAATTTTAAAGGGAATTCATTAATTTAGTGTCTTGAAGAGTCATTCGTTTCTCCTATGGAAAGCTACACCAATAAACTATCAAGACATCCCAATAACCCTAAGGTGATAATAAAAATAGGTGGCATTATGAATCATTGTCCATAAAAGTGCTCCATCTTACTGCCAATAGCACCAACAGCCTCTCTCAGAGAATCAAAAACCAATCACTGAAGTGCTAATTACTGCCAAGAGACACATCCAGGAGAGGTATGAGTGTGAGGGAAAAAGGCTCTTTGAATGCTGTATATAAATCATTCACCTGCCCCCCACAAGGTCACAGTGTTCAATGCAAACATATCTTATAATATCCTAGTGGCTTCAGCGAAGTGGACCAGCTCAGGTGATGTCAGGTGGCGAGCGGCAGATCTGAATGAGAAAATGGAGCGCATGAAAGGTGTTCTCGTGTCTCACCAGCTGATGGAGACGATAATGAGCTCAGAGTAAAGTCACTACAAGGTGGCACGGGGCCGCCGAGCATCCCATTAGTTAACCTTATGATGCCGGCGTAGGTTACATTCAACATAGTCTGTGACCTCAGAAGGAAATCTTCGCTGTCTTCAGAGGTTCTATCGTGGTCTCCATGGAGACAGACATGACCCGAGAGGCACAGCCATTCAAATTAAATAGCAGTGGGATCGATGCTGGAAAGAGTCACTATTCTCCTACATCCACATCTTGTGGAATGAGCGTCATAAGTAAAAACCCTTAAAATAAGACAGATGAATGCATAAAAGTCACACTCTCGCAGGAATTGATTTATTCAAATGAAAAAATTATTTGATGGATCATTATGAGATCTCTTAAAGAGCTAGAGAGCATAATCAATAAGTTAGTCTGGGAGGTCTGAGTGTGGGGAAATGCTAGCACTGAATTCCTGCAGAATGGGTTTGCCAGGACAGATGTTTTCTACTAATTTGCAGAGCAAGCAGTTAAAATAAATACAGTGACGCAAAAAAGAATTTTAGAAAAAAGATGTTTATCTATATATTGGGAAAGAAAAGCTGAGCAGGCATAAAAGAGAGAGAAAGGTCAGGATGAGAGAAATACGGGAGAGAAGGCATGCTGATGTCACTGTCACCTCGTTAACTTTGTTGTTTCACTTTTGTTTTACCTCTTTACTCTCTCCTCTGCTTCCCCCTTCTCTCCTTTCATGTCTTTCCTCTACTACTCCTCCCTCATCCCCTTTCCCTCCTCTCTCTGGCAGCCTGAAAAATGGCTGATCTTCTCCCAGATAAAATGCCTGAACTTGTGAGGGCAAAGAAGGGCTAAGAAGGCAAAAAACCTAAAATAACCATCTAATTAAGCCCCCGAAACAGTTCTTCCTAGCGATTTTCTGTCCAGAGACGAAACAAGAGAGAGCAGAGAAACAAACAAGACAAGTCAAGTGAAGAGGAGCGGGATAAAGGGGAAAAAATCACGCAAGGCAATGTTTTCAAATCAGAATCCAGCCTGCTGCATCTTTACTGAGATATGGAGGAAAACAGTCCACAGGAATCTCTCCTCCTCTATCCCTCAACCAGCGTACTCTCTCGTTCTTCACTCCATTTTTCCCATTTAATTCTGCACCCATCATGGATAGCTAGAGGGCAATATCATTTAAGTGTACCAGTGTGCTGTATAATGCCTTCACAGACACACACACACACACACACACACACATCTCATCAAGGTAGACTGCAACACAAAGCGTACAATACTGCCGGTTCATCGGAATAATTCATATACGTGCTACATGTGGGACGCATTACTATGCAGCCACCGCACCTGGACCAATACATTTTACAAGACACTGAGGGGTCAAATACATTTTTCATAAGTTCAGCTGTGACAACACGAACCAGTATGTTGCCATGCTATCTCCACAAGCTACTGAACCCACTGAGAAGGAAAATGAATACTTTGCAGTTTGGAATTTGCAGTTGTTTCTGTGCCCTTGACACAATAATGAAAAATGCTTTTCAGCTATTACCCTTCATATACTCTGGAGTAATACTGACAATACTGTCTTAGGTAGCATTTATTACTGGTTGCTAACGAGGTTCAGGCCGGGGGTGCACTTGCTGGTTACCAATGTATACGCATAGATTACGACAGTGACATCTGTTCATTTAGTACCTTGTGTTAATTTATATTATGTTGTGTGTCACTTGTGACAGTTGTTTCCATGTCCCTCTGACTTTAATGGAAATACTGCCACAGACATAAATGAGAACAGAAATGCAAACAGGAAACTGACTGGGAATAACTAGATTTAGCTTTACACAAAGGTCTGTCTTTAATGCCAGAAGTGCATGCATAATAAACTTAAAATATTTATTTCAGAATAGTTTTTGATACACTTTGATGCAGGGGCAAGGTTTTTTCCATTCAAAATTGTTTACCTTCTTTTCAATTATTCTTCCAACAGTAAGAAAAAGCCATTTCTCAGTTAAACTTAGTGCCAGTGCTGCCACTTTCCCCTCACAGGGCCCGCGGGAGAAAAATAGCAGACTCAAACCCAAAATGTCAATCCTTTGATAATTTCTGAAAGAAAAGAAGGATTTGATCGAGCCTTTATTTAAATCACAGAGCTTGAGCTTACCTCAGAGAAAAGTACGAAAAGCCTTCCTTCCTCCCTCCATTTTAACCTTCTCAAGAGTTACAGCACAGCAACGGTCCATTGTATGTGGAAGATGATGTTCCCAAAACCACTGTCTTTAAAGTGACACTGCATCAAGCAACTGCCACCCACACACACACACACACACACACACACAGGCCAACAGCATGCACATTCTCTCTCTTTTACTCTCTAAGTGCTGAGGGCACATCTTCAAAGCAGGTCAAACCACTCTCATAGTTGTTATTCAGTAGGTTCATCCACTCTTCAACATGACCTACTCAATATGTAGCAAAGTGATGATGCTTTTACTATCACTTGTAGTGCACCCTGTCCATTTTATTCTCCGCACAGTAATACATTTGTGATTACACACTTACATGTGTTAACTAAAGCACTAATATATGTGTCTGTGCAACTACTATACGTGGAAACAAAAGCAGTATATATATATATAGAATACTGAATCATTTATATTATTATTAATATATAGGTCAGTTATGAGCATCATACCAATAATTAAGCCACTACAAGGAACATGGAGTATAGTGAATGTTATGTCAGCGCAGAACTACAGACACACCTCCCTAAGCATATGTACACACATCTTTCCAGCATCTAATAAGTTACGGAAATGCTGTTTAATGACACGAAACACATTATGCTTTCTGTTCTGTAACTTACCACTGGCCTCTCTCTGCATCTGCACCTTTCTCAGAACAACTGTGGGTTTTTTTTTCAGTTTGGTGAATAAATAATAATGTAAAAAATAAATTGTTATTGGATATGCATGCCTACAGCAGTCTGAGCACATTGCCTTATTTATGAAAACCTCCACTCTGTTTTGCCCTAACAGAGAAGATCATTCCCAGTCACTGCGTCTAATTAAGAGTTTACATACACACAGGGCGCAAACGTTGAGTGTGTGGTGTGTGTGTGTGTGTGTTTAAGGGTTGTGCATATTAGTTATCTATATGTTGAAAGGTATGCGCACATGCACACAAGTGAACATTCCAACATATTTAAAGTGTCTGTGTGTTTTGTTACAAGGTCTTTTCTGCATCTGTAATTACATTTGTGCCAAAACCAGGGTCAGCGTGTTGCTGCTGAATTGTAAATACGCAATATGCATGCACGTACATGCACACACACACGCGCGCATCATGCAAGGTAACTTTCTAATCTCCTGATTTTATCCTGTCTTATCTCGCTCTCTACCGAGTCACAACATTCTGCATGCTAATTTATACAGACGTAAACCAGAACCAATCTCAACTAGTTAATAAAAAAGTTAGAAACTCTTGATTGTGAGGCGTATGGTAATGTGCTAGATGACAGGAACGTCTAGTGCTTTTTTTATTTTTATTGTTATATTTTATGTTCCATCCAGAATCCATGTGTTGAGGTTTTTAGATTAACCAAATAGACAGACATGATCCTATTGTGGGACATAATAAATTGTGAAGTAACTTTCTTTGACTATCAACCACAAGGCCTATTATGCTGCCACCAAGGAAACTGCCTAGACTCTCAAACTTTGTATGGTTTGCACATACTACATTAGTAATACAGATCCTCTCTCCCTCCGTTCTCTGCCTGCCAGGCTCATCTGCTCCAATAGCTCCAACGTGCTAAAAATGAGCCCTCGGATGTGTTAAAAGGAGTCAAGCATAGACCTGGCTCAAATTTATTTTTCAAAAAGATTTGATCCCCCCCAAAGGGATTGACTGATCCAGTGTGACACTAAGGCACAGACCGGATTTTCTCAAATGCTGCAAACACAGAATAAAGAAAAGGTCTCTTTTTTTCCTTTCAGGGATCTTTTGTTAAAAAATCTTCAGTGGTATTTCATTTTAACATTATAACCCAATTGAAGAAAAAAAGAATAAACTATCTTCTTAAATGAGACAACAGCCTAATTACTTGAAATTTGTCTTTCAATAAAAGTCAACAGAAATATCACATTACAGACTTCTAACACATATTGTAACTGACTACTGACTCTTTACGGTACAGTCATTCATTGATAGACAGGTAATTACAAATGATATCAAAATGTATATTGTTAGAAATCTTGATGATGTCATGGTATTGAATGAAGCTGTGAAAGGCCTGTACTTTGTACTGTTAGAGAAACTAAAGATCCTTCAACTGCTGTCTGTGTGATGTCTGATCTAATGGTGCAAACAGATTACATTAAGTACCTATAAAGCAAAAGTCAATATTGAAAAGGCATTTGACCACCAGGGCTAATTCTCCCTCCTGGGTGTGTACATTCAGTTGCAAAAAAAAAAAGCTTGCGCTGCTGTTAGAAGAGATAACACATGCGTGAAATCCTACATTTTTAAAGAGGGTTGTTACATTTTAAATGCACATGTCCTAGTGCATTGTGTCTAATGGAAACCTGAGACGTAAGAAAAGTGGGGAATAGTATTAAGAATAGTTTAAAGATGGGAATAACCATCTTCCATGCCTTCACTCTTTATCAGTTATAAATTACAAGAGCATAAAACCAGGTGGGATCAGGGTAATTCAGAGAGGCCACTTGTTCCTCGGCTGATTGAGTCACTGTGGGTGTTTTGCTCGTCGGTGCCTTTCACTGACAATTAAAACTATTATCTTATAAACGATACACAGCTCCACGATGCAGTGCCACTGTCAACAATCGTTCGTTCTTTGTGCTGTGGTGGAAGAGGGAGAGTGAAATAAAAAGACAAAGACAGAGATAGTGGGAGGGAGGCTGTGAGACTGTTTTGGGGGAAAAATAATTGAGACGTCGCTACAGATGGATCCTTTTCACTCATCAACCATGATGATAAATGGACAGAAACAGAAAGAGCCAGAATGGAGGGACAGGAAGAGGAAAGAGGTGGTGACAGGACTCACCGTGGCCAGCTCGTAGTGAGGCCGGGGAGCGGTATATGGACACAGGTGGCTGGTGGTGCTTGGGCCCCCGAGGGCCCTGCGCGTGATCAGGTCGAGGCAGGGCAGGGGGCTGGGGGGCTCCAGGGGTAGGAGACAGTAGATGGAGGTCTGAGGAGGAAGAGGAGGAGCCCCAGGCAGAGCCCAGGACCATCCATCCCACCGCCAGAAGAAACATCCAGAACAGTTGGCCCTCCTGGGGCTTTCTTTTGGGGAGCATGGCTCACGCCCCCCTCCCTCTCTGGATATTTAAAAGAGAGTAAAGCAGATGTGCTTTACAGGGATCTCAGAAAAAGTGACCTTCCCGTAGCCAGGAAACAGCTGCAAACTCCATAGCAGAGAGAAATCAACACAAGCTCCTTGTCAATGTAGGATCCGGCAGCTCAAGCTCATCTCTTGGACTCCACTCGTTGGCAGGCAGCAGATCTCCCGCTGTTCTTCGCTTGCTTGCTGGCTCTCCAGAATCCAATATGTCTTTACTTTCTGTTCTCGGCAGGATCACCCTGTGGCTGCTCCTTTGATGACCATGTAGTGTGCGCGCGCGAGCAACTACAGAGATTGCGTACGCACGCTTTTACCAAGCAACACCTGGAATGTGTCCCTGTGTGTCCCTCCTTCACCTCCAGGCAAAGAGTGAGTGACAAGAGGGGGACCAACCTGCGCTGCAGCGGTCTGCCCGCTCGCTCTGTATCGTTGTGCTCTGCGCAGCTCCGCCAACTCTGCCAAGCCACAGATAATACACAGCCTTGGCTATGAGAGCAGGGAGGAGGGAGAGATAGAGAAAGGGAACGCCAGTGAGACGAGGAGCTCCACACACTCTGGCACGCACAGACTGTCAGCTTTCTGTCTCGTTATCGTCTCGGAAGTAACACACTCGGCTCTCCCTCACAGTTCGGCTACAGAATCTCAAGATCCTCACTGGCGCTTTATCTCCATCTTTAAGTTTGGATCCAATACTTGTTTGACTTTTTCCCCTGCTCTTTCTCCAGCTCTTTCTTCTTTTCTTTTCAAATGTCCCTTGAGAGCTGAAGTGGTCTGGCTTGTTAACCCAAAGAGACCCAGCCTGATAGCTCTTTGTATTACTCCACAGTAGAAAGAGCGAGATTTGCAGACAGATAAAGAAAAACGAAAAGCCAGGGAGAAAGAGGAGGATGTGAAAATGAGATAGTGCTGGGAGGGAGCGAGATGGAGGGGTGGATGGGGAGAGTGAGTGATGAGGGAAGAGCGGGAGAAATAGAATGTGGGAGAGAGAGAGAGAGAGAGAAAGAGAAAGAGAGGACGAGAGCGGGCTCAGGTGAAACTAAGCGAAGATGATGGGACGAAGGGAGGGAGGGAGAGGAGGGGAAAGGGGGAGGGGAGAAGTGGCAAGTGGGCCAGCCTATGCAAATCCTCGCTGAGCAGCGAGCAAATCAGGGAGGCAGGCAGCCACTGCAGAGGAGTGGGCTGCCTTTAGTCACAGGGAGAAAAGATGTGAGGGAATGAACAGCAGAGAGGGAGAGGTACGGAGGAGAGAAATGAGAGAGCGAGGGAGAAATTGAAAGGGATGTATAATAGTGCTACCACTATTCCTAGAATCACATTTTCGACCCAAGCTCGAGGTAATGTGGTGTCACTTTGCCCGCAACAGCATGTGACCTATTCTTCCTCTGTGTTTCGATGGTTCAGAAAGCTCATTGAAGCCAAAGCAGTGAACTTAAAAAAAATGAAATGCATTATGCACACAGCAACAGATTTGGTGAATTTCAAAAAAGGGTGAAATCTTTCCACACTCAAATAGGAATGACAGAGAAGAAAGGCCTTCGGTCCCTCTCCTGTCAATCTCCCAGTTGAAGGGGATCTCTCTCTGGGCCTCGGGAGACATAAACACTTAAAGTCAAATTGCAGTTTAATCATGTTGCATCTCGAAACATAATCTGATTTGACACGAGCGTTCAGTATTTTGCTGCTGACCTTCTGGATCGACACAGACATTTTACAAAATGACAAGAGGAACGCGTGTACAGCCACTGATGTGCTGCAACTGAGGAGAAACTTTTTAAATGCATGAGTCATTGTGGGCTTTGAGGAGGGCACTGTGCACGGCCCCTTCACTGCTCCAACTCCCAACTTAGTTCTGTTTCTTTGCATATGTCAAGATGTCCCTTTGTGGGTTTCTTTGTTTTTCCTTTAAGGATAAATCCTTATCTACCCGAGGGCACAATTATTACACTGCTTGTTGTGAGCGCAGAACACAGAGATAATGTTTCAATGAACGACAGAGCTGAGAGGACATTCTGACAACCACTGATCCATGAAAAAGGGCGGCCGCCATTTATGCTATAAATATCTTTCCAACTGTACCGAAACATGGTGCAAATGCATCCGCGCATTGTACAATGAAACATTTAATTATTGTGTTTGTATGTAGTAGTAGAAGTGCTGTTTATATCTCTTTCCGGCATCTGTGTCCTCTTTTTTAATGGAAAATCCACAGATCCTGCTGTCAGCAGTTTTGACAGGAACCATTTCTCAGAGAGAAAGCAGTTCCACCATGTGCAAACTTCAAGCTTAAAGAAATATGACTTAAAGGTGGACTCTAGTAAATTCAATACTTTTTTTTCCCCATTTCTCATATGCTTATATATTTATTTCGTAGACGGAAACATATTTTACTTGACACACTGTATGCACACTCTCACTGTTGCAAATTTAACAATTGGAGAAAGAGAGTTGCTGTTGCTCCGTAATATTAGAAAATCACGACAATAAAATAAATGGACACAGTGTTATGAGTGCACCTGTAATTTGCTTTACTTTGAAGAGTTGATGTTGAAATGTCAGCTGGGAGGCGTTCAGGGACCAGGCGGATGTGTCCTTATCAATGTTCAACCCAAACCTACACTCTTCGTTCTAGCGAATGCTAAATCAAATGTTGCTAAATCCTGATTAGAGCGGGGGAATATGTAATATCACCATCAAACCATACACAGGAACACAGTGGGAGACAAATCTCTCATTACTATGTAACTTTGCTCAAGACATTATCACTCACAGTCCAAAAAGCTGACTGACATCTTTCAACGTTAACGAAAAAACTGCAGAAATGCAAAATAATTTCATCTGTTTAGTGTATGGATCTTTAGATATCACAGCTACTATTTTCTCGAGCGTGGCCGCTTTTGTACTATACTTCATGTGAAATAATTGGTGGTTTTGTAGAACAGCCTCCAAGTAAATGCAAACTACTGGTGCAGAGCAGATTGAAATTCAACAAGACCACAGTCTTTGTTAAATACTGTATATCAGCAAGAGTGCACTGCCTGGGCTAAATATATCGCAATTAAAATTAAATTTGCATGCACTTTTACTAAGGCTCATAAACGTTTGGCTACTTTTTGGTGAGCAGATTCTTCGTCTTTCACTTTGAAGATACTGCTGTAGCTCTGCTTGTCTGTCTGCTCTCGGGGTAGGTGGACTGTCACTCTCATGCTGAGAGTCTGATATTTCATGAAGAGAACATAACAGATGCTGACATGCCAGCAAACAGATATGTCATCTATGACATTTCATCCAAATTATCGTTTCGTGTCATGCCTGTATTTTAATATTGGATGTTTGAGTGAAGATGTCATACGAATTTAATCATATTTGAATTTTAAAATTATTTATTATTATTTGTGTTTCCACATTTTAAATTAGACTCTTACCATCTTGATAAAAAAATAGATCTTTTATTTTAAGAAAATTAAAACAAACATTGCAAATAATCATCTCAGAGCTCCAATTAATATCTCTCTACCTCAATAAACCCGTTGCACGAGTTATGCTTTCTGTCTTTGTATGGCGCAGCAGTCATGCATTTATTCCAGAGGTTCCTTTGAGGCTTAACACTGTGTAATAAGCTACACTATGTGTAGGTGAATCCTATTTTTATTAGTCCTTTCTTAAAGGCACACGCTCCGTGTTGGCATACAGACAAGAAGAAAGCAGTGTGTCACCTTAATTCTTATCCTCACTCTCCTACAGCTAAAGTGGACTCTTCAGAAAGTTGTTCTGCTCTTTCTAAACCCGTACGAGTGAGTGAGCAGTCTTATTCAAACGACCCATCAGGGCGTTTTGCCTTTCAGCAGGAAATTTATGGGCGTTTATGCTGCAAGCCTCTGCTCCTTTTTCTGCATGCCAGCCACAACAACCGCTACAGGGATTCTTCTTCTCAATTTGCATACACACACTCATGAATAAGCAAACAAGCCACCTGTACAAAGCGCACACATGTAATACAGTAGCTACAACACCAACTGATCGTCAAGCACAGAGCCACACCCGATGTCGGAGACTGAAACACTGTGTTTTTGCTCCAAATTAGTCAACCAATAAGAATCTTGGGAGCGCAGTGTCTCAAGCTGCACTGGTAATGAACCCTCGTCACGATCAGGGCTAATTAGTGTTTTACATTCTGATTTCTCCGCGGTGTCTCTCTGTGACAGATTAAGTCTGTTCTGCCTGCGCCGCACAGAGGCAAATGGAGCGCAAAACATCTTAATGTCACAGAAGAGTAGGGACACAGGGGAAAGGAGGATACAATCTCTTAACTCTATTAACCTTAACTCCTGATTCATAACTAACAAGTGTCTCTGCCCAAAATAAAACACTCACACTTTCAAGAACTAATCACAATTTCACACAGTGATATTAAACAGTTGGTATATCTGTTAGCAGGTCTAAAAACTATTCTAAAGATTTAATCTACCTGGTATTTAGAGAATCACATCTAAGCATATGAGTGTATGAAGCAGTCTTAGCTTCACCTCACTTTGTTTTAACAAATGTGGCATTTCATTCATTAGGTACCATCACTTTACCAAAACAATCTTCTTCTACATGCGCCCGTGTTGTCTGTCCTACGCTGCTATCATGACAGTGATATGTTGTGAAATCTATCGGTGTGCCAGTTAGTTAGGGATTGTATGTAATGCACTCATCAGGTTCCACATACACATACAGTGAACTCAAACCTTGCCCATAACCAAAGTGCAGTAATCCATCTATTGCACCGCTGCCTAACGCACTCAATAATGAATGAGTCACAAAATCAAAACTGACAAGCAGCAGTTGAAACGTGGCTGTTTGTCTGAAAGATTAAAAATGCAGTAACGGCCATATAGGTTATGAATGAAGCCTGAAACCACAATTGGAGGACAACAACTCAGGTGAGCTAAGCAGAGCTAAAGTGAGTCAAACTGTGCAAGAACACATATTCCTACAAAGAGATCCACAAAAAGAACTCACAAGAGGAGACAAATACTTCACAGGAACATAACGGGTAAATTTGTCCACTGCTTCCATTCAATTGGCTTTTCAATACTTGACCATTGTGAGGCAATAAAGATATCTCATAAATGTTGTTTGAAGTTGTGAATATGAATGACTAAAATGCACCAATTTATTTTTATTCTCGCATAAAATGTGAATCCAGATAAGTCCCACATCACAGCACGCTCCCTTGGGTGCAGCACTGAGAACAATACAATCCCCAAAGACCTATTTTCTACAGAACAGACCCCTTTTATTTGTCGCAAATAAAGACCTGTGCAAAAGATTAAGGTTTTATTGAAAAACACGTCTATTGTATTGAAGTTACAGCAAGCGTTTCTACAGTGCTGTTGGAGAGGAAATTTTGATAGTTGACTGTGCTACCTGTAGTCTTTAAATGGAAATGAAAGCAATGCTGGAATACTGAACAAAATAAAGGTTGCCAGAAGCAGGTGATAGTAAAGCGATAGTAAAAAGCCCAAATTCATCCTTTTTTAAAGATTTGTGTATGTTGAATCATCTGGTGTTAAATCATGACTAAATGAGAGCTACGTTTTACCAGTCGGCTGGTAAAAATTAGCCAGGAAACAATTATTAAGAAAATACAGGACGGCTGTTTAACAGTCAGAGAGATATTTTCAACTGCATACCTTCATCTCAATTTGTGCTGGTAAGAATCATCACTACTAAAGTGTCCTTGAACGCTTCAAATTCTCAATATAAATCTGCTGGGAGAAAGCCTTTTGCTCAGGATGGGAGAAAATTGTTTTTAGACAATTTATCTATGGGCACCAATGGAATTTTAACACACACATGCAAAATACCTTATTGGTGTAAAACAGCTGCAGCCTCCAGTAACAGCAGCATATGACATCTGCCAGCCACACGGCTAACACGTACTGGGTGTCACACTCCTTCAAAACATCGCAATATGGTGTAACCTAAACATCTTTTGATATTAGCTTTCATAATTGATGCTTTCAGGTCTGAATTTCTACACACAGAATGTGCAGAGGTAAGCAGGTAACATACTGGGCACACCGGGCAAGCTCAGCACAAAAGCACATTAACCCTTTTAGACACTACTTGCAGAAATAAACCGTTTCGGTCTGCTTCGGCAAAAAAAGCAATAAATTATCTCAAGAGGGAGGTTCCATTAGATACACGTCCCTCCATTTTAGTGCACTAAAGCTACCAAACAGAGCTCCAAGTAGACAATATACCATTGCTAAAATAAAGACCGCTCACCATGGGCAGTCCCCACTACATGGGAAAGAGACAGAACAGGTGAAATTCTGTTTCCTACTAAAATGTTTTTGTGTTATGGACTGTTTAAGAAAGCTGAAACAAATACATCGACTCATACTCAATGACATCACCATTTAGTCAGTTTGGCCAGTAACACCCGGATGATTCTAAAGTGGTTTCACTGGTTTGTGCTTTGTTATTTAGAAGTTATGAGTGATGGAAAAATGTATGTTTTGCAACAATGTGCAGATGAACTTACGGCTTCTGGGACATGTATATACTATTCAGTCATTTAGGTCTATGTACTTACTTTTACCTCAGAAAAATTGGGTTCTTAAAAGAATGATGATAACTATGGTGGAGTAGGGATCGAGGGACAATAATGGGAGAATGACAGTATTAAACTAAGTAAGAAGACAAGTACTGGTGAGATGGGTACAGGACAGTGAGGAAAGGAGCACAGTAGTACTGTAGGTCAGAATATCTGGGCCTCAAAGGTATCAAAAGTTCTGAGTTTATGAGTACAGAACAAAGCATACATGAATAACTATGTACAATGATTTATTAAAATCTCTTCACTGATGCAATGTGAATTTGGGCTCTGGAAGTCAGTGACGACATAGATTCAACATTAATTTTCTTAGCTACTACCTTTCTTAAATACCACCCTGTTCCTTTAATACGTACAGCGCCCGAGGCCAACAGCTGTTTAGAACTGAGCTAGCTTTTTCTCGCTACTTCCAGTGTTCATGCTAATTTAAGATAAGATCCAATATAAGACTACAAACCGCTGGCTGTAACCTTATATTGAATGAGCAGATATGAGAATAGAATGGATGCTATCATCCGAGTCTCTGCGAGAAAGAAAATAAGTATATTTCCCAAGATGTTAAAATTGAAATCTGCCTTTTACAGCTGAAATTTCCTTTTACTTCGTCAAAATACTGTGTGTACAGGACTGTTCAAATACAGACACAGACACGCAGTGAAACCTCTCACCTGACTGATCTCCTTCTTTCTACTATTCCCTTGACATTAACCTTCTGCAGACATTGCAGGGTAGAGTACACATCTATTTTGCCTCCCACATGGCATTGCCTGAGCCACTTCCACAAGGTGATTCAGGATCAAAGGATCAGCACGTACAAATACACCGGGTCACATATGCTCACACACGCACTGCCAATTCCCTTCATCAAAGAAGAAGGAGTGATCGACTCTGACACCAGAGGATCAAACCAAAGCACTCCAGAGCTCAGACGACTTGAAATAATGGTTCTGCATTTTAAAAATCCAGTAGTGTGCAGACACACTACACAGACTCTGTGTTAGTCTCACTTCATAAATGCTTACTGCACAGATGCTGTGTTATTTGCTGTAAGACAGAGGGAGGAGAGGGCTTGTGGAATTGGCACTACTTTACAGCAGAACGAGAGTTTGATTGCTCTATTCCATGAAGCCTGATGATGCCTTTTCCCATTTCTCAACATTTTAATCCCTGTCTTAATGCACTCTGGCAAATTGGTTCCTGTGAATACACACTGGTTTGCCAGTATGATGATAAACGAGCACACACATTAGATTGCTAAGAAATGGTAATAGAGAGCATTTCAACCTTGAAAACTGACACTAAAAACACACATATAGCATTTTACAGTTTCTTAGAAAGGCTTGTTTGAATTCTGGGTACAGTAGGAGTCAGGCACAGAGCCAATCTGCCCCCTGCCACTTCCCAGGTTTCGTCAAAACAGTTCTGGCCAAGCGATTTACAGGCAATATATGAAATATGGATCATACCTCGTTGGGGGAGAAAGTGCCAAGAGATTTTGTGCTGCGTGTGTGATACATGTGACGGCTGAGTGGGTAAGAAAGAGATGATTGCTTATGGGATGGTGTAGAAATGAGAAACCATCACAGTGATATTATGTTCCTGTTAGCTGTGCTCATCTGCACACTCGCATGCTTGAGTATGGATGGAATACAAACACAGGCCTTTGTCTCCTTACATGTGTCTGTAATTCTTTGCTCAGATCAACAAAAGCACAACATGTGAAGAAGCTTCTGCTGGAGTGGTTAAGGTCGAGACAGATGACATTTGACTGTATAAATACCGTCGCCTGAAGCAGTGCGTAAAGCTCGTTGAGAAGATGATGGGTCACACCATGAACAACTGCCAGGATCCTCTGCTCTCAGTCTGCTGCTATGGCCCCGTCCGAGCCAGCGGACCACATGGAGCAAGCAGCGGTACTGGAAGGTTTTTTGCAGCGATCTTGCAAAAAGATTCTGAATAGGACGATGACGTGTTCAACCTTGGGCTTGACGTTGATTGCTCAAATCTGGGAGTGTTTCCGCAGGGTGGTGGTGGTGGACATTTTGCTTTGGAGGGAAGACATTGTCCCTCCGTTTTTCTCCTTGACAGACCACAACTTACATCTCAGGGTCTGGCCTTTCATGGCCTGTAATGCTCCTTTACAACTTTCCTCAACTGGATGTAATTTTACCATCCTGGAGAGGGTGCACCAGCAGAGCCTGCATTCTCTCTGTGCATAAGCCGCACTGAAGATGTGAGCTTGTGCGGTCAGTTATTTATCTGCTTTTTGGGTTCATTGTGGGGTGAATGGCTGTCCAAGCAGCTCCTCTCCCACTGCATTGTAGTGATTGCAGAGCTGTCCCTTTACCTCAGGGTGTATGGGCACATTCAACCAGGGCTGTGGCATTGTCGAGGACACTGTTTAAAGGGGCTTCAGTGCGAGATATATTTACAGCAGCTCACTCACCTCATCACACAGTTAGTTATTGTCTGGTCGTGGTAGCTCAAACGAAGGGTCTTTGGCAGTTACATTTGGTTACAGGTTCGGTGCAGGTGTTTTAATATGTCCGGTGCTTTCTGGTGCTGTACTGAGTGGGTCGACTGAAAGGGAATCATTAGGTAACCTCAACACTGCCTTGCCAATCTTGTGGATGGCTCAGTAAAGAGCAACTTCTAAACTAAAGGAGATGAACTGAATGCAGTATTGTCAAGAAGTTGTTCATTCATAGTTTCATTTGTGGTTTAGACAAGACTTTGTGAAATGACTAATAATTAAGAGGACAAATTCTGAATAATCCAAAGTATTTTAGTATGAGTGAGTTGCTACATCGCTTGCCAATAGACTGTGCAGCAGATAAAACTCTGGTAAGGTCTAAGAGCAGGAATATTTTCTCTTTTCTGAGGGAAGGAGTAGTATTAGCATCTAGCTAACACGCACAGCATGATATTATAACTTGGACATCATGTGTTTGGCAGACGCAGTACAGAACTGTATGATCAACTTTATTATAGCAAACTTTTTTGCAGATTTTGCAGAGATGACAACTTTTTATGCTCTACACCAGGTCCCAAACTGCACAGCGAAAGGCCTCCATTTTTCACACAGCTTTTGTTGGTTGAAACACTGCCTAATAGTTGATTGTGTGACTAAAATGTCCTGGAAAAAAGAAAGCCCAGCGGCTGCATATCACTCAATAAAGAAGAGTCAGAAATTCAATTCAACAACTCTTCTAAAAGCCATCATGATGTTGTCCAAGACTTAAAATGCTCAGCTCCACTTATGAGAGCACAATAAAGACTAGTCTACTTTGAAAAGCAGCCTCATTGTGTGTTCAAGTGCAGCACAAAATGACTATTCAAAAAGAACCACGCCTCCGCTATCGTTCAAAACCTCGATTCTGCTTGTTTTCAACAAAAAAAAATACAACATGGAGCGTCTACAAAGCTCTTGAATTGGTCGCACCTGCCACTCAGCCCACATGTGTCTCCCACAGGCCAGCTGGAGGTTGACGGGCAGCTAATTTGTAGAACAACAGACAATCACCTGCTACCTCCACTCTTACATATAGACACATAAACAAATGCACGCACTCCCATTATACGGCAGACTCCCTAATCTTTCGATTCTTCCCTGCCTCGCTTCACTTACCAACGTGACAGGGATGGCAGAGCTCAGGTGCCAAGCTGTCTCTGTGTTCAGTGTGTGTGTGTGTGTGTGTGTGTGTGTGTGTGCGTGCATGTGCTGGCACAGGAGCTTTTGCATCAGCACACACTTAATCGGGCCCATATAACAGATGCTAGTATGCAGCAGGTATGCAGAGCTCGCCGCCAGGTGTGCCTCTGCAACACTGCTGTCACTGCAGAATTGTCAGAGCCCTGGAAATCATGATGTGTAGAGATGTTTTGGGTCATATCCCGGGGGGGTGAAAAGGATGACATAATGCACAGAGGACTATTTCACCTTTTCTTCTGGCTGGAATAAACCAGTGTTTAGTATCACAGCACTCTAATAGGTTTCCACCATCTTACGATTGCCTGTTCTAAAACACAACACACCCATAACAACCTTGAATTATAATGCATTCCAATAATGATATCATGCTCCACCAGCCGGGTGTAAATTAAACAGAGGACATTTTTAATTACCCCAGGGTAGCTGAATATTGTCCATCCTGCCCTAGTGAGACTCTGTGCTGATACTGCGGTGGGGTGATAAAATTCAACCACAGGCCCCTTTGAACACAATCCAGGCTGGTTTCCATCTTCCCTTTAGCTTAGGCTACCTGTGCTGGTCCAATTAGAGTTGGCTGAGGATAGGACAAAGCATAGTAGGCAACAGTGACATTTCACACAGGGCTCTCTCTCTCTCTTATGAATATGGAGTAGAGTAATTATGACTGTACAGCAATCTCTCCTCTTTTCCCCCGCATGTGGATGTGAAGATTTTAGGTCACTTTCAAGTGAAGTGAGGTTGTAGGCAGGAGGGACACCAGAAGCGATTTATAAAGGCACGCAGCTCTCCAATTACACATGAATGTCCAATTAGTTAATGTGACATGGCGAATAAGCATTTGCTTGGTTTGCAAGAATTTCATTCCCTCTCAGTGTCACCAACATATTTCTGACTGAATTGTTTTGTCATACGTCAGTAATTTCAATTGCCAAGTGCTTGGACAGCATAAAAAAGAAAGGGCTCTGAGAAACTGTGTCTCACAAAAACAAAGAGGGGAGATGGCGAAGTAAACACAACATGACGTGTTTTATCGTCATAAAACCCACGAATTCAATATTCCTAGAAAAAAGCCATGGCTGTAATGTAAGGGTCTATGTCTTGGTGTTGCAAATACAGTATGTGGTAAATCTAAGCGTGACTGTGCAAGAATAATGCTTTGGCTTGCAATACAAAAATACTATAACCTTTTCCACCTTCTATTATGATGTTTAACATCTGAAATAATAAGATAAGTTTATCGTTGTCCCAGTCTTAACCTTTAAGGGGCAAGTCAGCGTCCCAGAAGACAGGTGATGAGGCATGTGATAAGAGCAGATAAAAAGATGTATTCGCTTGCTTTTGTTCATAGGCAGATACACATTATTTAGGCACAAACACACACCGCAGGCAGAATGATCTGAGGGAAAGAATTATTCTGATCAAGTTCAAACCATTTGTTTTTTTCTCCCCACGGGAGTTATAGTTTGCATAAACATCAGATGACTCTGCATCATATTTGTGTGTCAAAGCTCCAATTGCCAGGTCAGGTACTTTCCTTATGGTGTTATTCATAAAATATATATTTCAACAACAACAAATTTGTTGTTCCTGTTGTTCACTTGTTTTTTGTTCTCTTGTGAGTACATACAGATTTAACATGAATAGCAGCACAAAATAAAAGGAAACAAACTACAAAAAGTTCACTGAAATGATGTGTTGTATGAACAAAAGGTGCAGCAACTTCTTTCAATACACGCACACATACAAAATGTGAAAAGGTGGTTTTGTCGACATATGTGACATGTATGCAACAAATGGTTTGCTCAAACAGAAACCAACCAGGTGATGTCAAATCCATGACCGTGTTGGGGAATTACAAGAAAGACAAATGCTATTATTAGCTTAACACAGGAATCTAGTCCAGTTAATTCTTGACCTTGAGTATCCAAGAAACACTACATAGTAAAGAGGCCGCACCAGGGGAAGAAAAGCAGTGAGAAGAACGAGCAATGTCAATATTTCAGCAGCACCTAATGGAGGGCCTGAGCATAGCTAAAATAACTCAGGACGCTGTGTGTTTTTTTTTGGCAGTTCTAGCTAGGCTAAGTGCAATCCCTGATGGGCCTTGGTGAAGGAAATCATGCCTGAGCAGGAACATCTGCCTGAACGTCTCTGAACATTGTGCATGCTGAAAACAGCTTTAGGCTTTTAAAAGAGACGCTGACTTCCATATAGTCGCATGTTACCACGTCTTATGCCTCGCGTCCTGCCACTCTTTTCGCCTTTGAGAGGGGAAAGAAGAGCTGCCTGCCTAAACGAAGATAAATTGTGGAAGACCTGCGCAGGCAACAAGACTCTCTTTGCCCATATCAGAGTACTGAAAAGTTCAAAAGGCTTAATTTAACAGAGGCCTTCTCCTCCTTTTAATTTTCAGTACCTTGTGCAATGGCCTAATTAGCCAATTAGCACAGCATGTATTCTTCAAAGGGTGCACATTTACTGAAATGTAACAAAAACCCAATCTCATTAACAGACATTTTCAAAGAATTAATTAATTATAAGTCGGTGAAAGAACACCTGTTAAAGATGAGGCAGGGGGCAAAAATTTTTGGCTCATGTAACATCCAGTAATAGCAATAACTGGTTTACACCGTCAATGCAAATGTGTTCAAAAGTAAAAACAATAACATTTCTTTCATAAACGAACCAGACCTTATTGTTAGTGTACTTGTAACCGAGTACTTACATTTCAACACCAGCATACTGTACCATAGCACAAATCTTCATTAAATACAGGAAAATACACCAACACTAACACCACCTGGTGACATTAACTTTGTGGTAGATCGCCAGGTTAACATGATTAAGAAAGTGCTGAGACCCTTGTTGATGGTGTTAATGTTAAGACTGATTGGTCTAAGACTTTGCATGTGACAAATAAAATCTAAATCTTTAATGTACACCAATAAGAAATGACTCGCATCATAAAAATCTGTTTGCCCCACTTGTGCTGGAAAAAAACCAGCCGGCACTTTTTGAACCAAACTGCTGATCTCCTGATCCTTTCTTTCATTAACCTAAATTCTAAAGTTAGCTTTGAAAAGTAAGTAAGTGTTTTCTTTAAGCTGGGCTGGATGAATGTTCAAAGAATATTTTTCTTGGAAACGGGTATCGCTTGATCTCATCTCATCTAGACTACCTTCATGCTTGTTCAGATAGCTAACCGGATTCTACTGCATGTTCTGTAGACTCTATTCACTGGCTTCCTAATCTTCAATAATCCCCAGTGGAATAGCACCCTTGTGCTAAAATAAGAGGGTTTATTTGGATTTCACACCAATTGTGAGACTTTCCCCAAATTTATTAGCATTAGACCAAGTGTGTTCTGTTACCTTCAAACTAAGATGAGGAAGCTGGTACTTTTCTCTAGAGAATGAAACAAATTATGTTTATTCAGAGACAGAGACAGTTGAAGCTATTTGTTAACACAAGAATCAGCTTCCTTTCAAAATTGATACCTGATGAGCTAGTTAGTGCAAAAGAAAGATGATTACAGAGAAGTCCAGAGTAATAAAGACAGAGAAACATGGAGTTGCAAAAATTTCAAATTGCTCTACAAAAGAAAAAGGAGATTTTCACTCAGGGTAGAATCTATTTACCCGCATCCCAGCCCACATTTACTTCCGTTTAAAAGAGCAATAAGACAAGTGCCAGTTTCCTACTTAATTATCTCTCTAATGGAGGAAGAGAAAGGCATTTAATTACTCGGCCCCAGATTTAGACTCGTGGCATGGTAGAGGTAAATGGATTTAATGTTGCGAGGATAAATTGAGCTACAGTGATGATATGCAGATGTTTGCACATGTGCAGCAGGCGTAACAAACTACCACACAGCACTTGATGCTGTTACAGCCTTATGTCTAATTCTGCTCTGCACTATGGCGGCCATAAGGAGTAATCACATGGCACTTAAAACCCGAGCACAAACCGCAAAGGATGATGCTTGTGGGTGTTATTGAGTGCTTATCTATTTAAAAGTCTGTTAGAAATATACGCATGCAGCAGGAGAGCCAGGGTTTATGCCCAGAAAGTTTAAAATCAGACAAATTCAGAGTGTCAACTTTAAGGAACAGCTTCAGATGTGTTCAAATTCAGCATTATGAGATCAGGATTGGGGGGGAGAAAATATGAAAACAGCAGTTGACAAATGATACACACCCTCTGCTGAGTCGTGATGATATTAAGCAATCCGATTTTTGGATGTTTAGAAATGTGCATCAGTTGTACAAAAGAAAACTAAAGAAGCCAAATTACAGTTTATTAATTTGAGGCTTTTACACCGCCTCCCTGCAGTGTTTCCATTTTTCCCCTTAACTCTGCCCATTCACTGAAACAAATGAGCTTTTATGTCCTCCAATTATACTGAGCCTTCAGAAAATAGGGCTTTGAAAAGAAGAAAAGAAAAAAAAGGAATTTCTTGTCATGATGTTGTATATCAGATGCTGCCAGAAGAAAGCCATGGCTGCCTGTGCTAGCAATGGGAAAGAGGGATAAAATACGGTAATCTCCTGGCCAAAACAGGAGATGCCGCAATTGGAGGAGTTAAAGGCAGACTAAGAAGCTATAAGTGACCATAACAGGTGCTCCAGACACTGCATATGTGGCATCACTGGTGTACAAATGGCATTACATTAATTTACAAGACTAACCCACAGATAAAGTTGAAGTTAAGAAACCAAACAGAGGTAAAACAACAGGTAAAGTTAAAACATGTGCCTTTTCAGAACTGCCTGGTAGCTCAATGGGTTAGGCGTCTGACTGGGATGCAGAAGGTTGTGGGTTCGAACCCCGTCTGACTCTTAGTCCATTCCCTACCAGGTGTGTCTCTGAGCCAGACACCCAGCGTTAGCTCCTTGTAAGTCGCTTTGGATAAAAGCGTCTGCCAAGCAAAGTAAAGTAAAGTAAGAACTGCCTTAATTCTTTGTGGAATAGATTCAACAAGGTACTGGAAACATTCCTCAGAGATACTGGTCCATATTGACATGATAGCATCACGCAGTGTGCTCTCAGCTGCAAATCCATGATGCGATTCTCCTGTTCCATCTATTGGATTGAGATCTGGTGACTGTGGAGGCCATTGCCATGTTCAAGAAACCATTGTCATGTTCAAGAAACCAGTCTGAGATGATTCGATGCATTATCCTGCTGGAAGTAGCCATCAGAAGATGGGTACACTGTGGTCATGACGGGATGGACCTGGTCAGCAACAGAACTCAGGTAGGCTGTGGCGTTGCAACGATGATCAATTAGTACTGTGTAACTAGTGTGCAAAGAAAATGTCTCCCACCACCACCGGCCTGAACCATTACAAGGCAGGATGGATCCATGCTTTCATGTTGTTGATGCCAAATTCTGACCCCAACATCCGAATGTCGCATCAGTTTTCCTGTTCTTAGCTGACAGGAATGGCCCATCTGCCTCATGGTTGGAGGTGTTGTTCATTCAGAGCTGCTCTTCTGCATACCTGTGGTTGTAACAAGTGGTTATTTGAGTTACTGCTACCTTTCTATCAGCTCGAACCACTCTGGCCATTCTCCTCTGACCTCTGGCATCAACAAGGCATTTTCGCCCACAGAACTGCTGCTCACTGGATGTTTTCTACCTTTTTCGGACCATTTTCTCTAAACCCTAAAGATGGTTGTGCGTGACAGTCCCAGAAGATCAGCAGTGTCTGAAGTACTCAGACCAGCCCGTCTGGCACCAACAACCATGCCACAATCAAAGTCACTTAAATCGGTTTGAACTGCAGCGGTTCGTCTTGACCATGCCAACATGCCTAAATGCATTGAGTTGCCACCATGTTTTTGACTGATCAGTAATTTGTGTCAACAAGCAGTTGGACAGGTGTGGCTAATAAAGTGGCTGGTAAGTGTGTGATAAAATTCAATGGATTACCACCACAAGATCAGAAAAATAGGATTCTTGGAGGATTTTGACAGACAATAGTCATTTTTCTCTCTCTGAAAATATCTCCCGTCTTGCAGTACAACTGTTTTATAACTCCTGTGTTATTTATGTTTTTCATGATTGGGTTCAGGCACTTACAGCAGTAGGATAAGGTCAGGGAAAGCTTCACACATTTCAAATATGATCTTTCTCTAACCATAAAATAAGTGCTTTTCTTCTTCGATTTAACCCAAACCCCTGGGATTTGTCATCCCTGCACATTATACGCCCTGAATCTACCCCAACTATTGCCTGCTGACTCATGCTCAATTAATACCTGCAGCACCTAATTCAAAGAATATTTGGCATCTCACCATGATATTGCTGTTTGCAAATTTGTGTTTCTACAGCCTGTATATTATTAAAATTGTTCAATTTTAGTTCTATATATTCATAACATTACAGATACCAAACCACTTTATTATCTTATTGTAATTCCAGATTTCATCTGTTTCTAGATGTCTACAACAAAATCAGTGTGACAATGAGACAAACACCCACTTCACCTCAAGTGCATTTGCCCACTTTTTGCCAAAGGGCAACACTGTAGAATTTAGGTCTGCTGAATACATTAGTCCACAGTAATATCTTTAAAATGGGGCTGCCAAACTACAGGGAACACAGAATTGTCAGTTAGCTGGTTCATCACAAATCACCATTCCTGTGTTGATTTCTTCTTCCCCCTCACAGACTAAATGGCAGATAGCGCTTTTGTACTTTGGCTCTGATTTCTCCTAGGTTAGAATCAGCCATTTAAAAAGAGGACTCTTACGGAGCCACATTCATGTGCGCCGGCACGTTTATAGGATTTTTGTGAAGTGGAGACAGCCAGTTGTTCGTGCGCACACAAACACACATTTACCATCTCGAGTAGCAAGCGGAGGGTGCACACGAGACGCAGGCAAGCCCAAGATCTCCTAAATAGCCCACACAGTACCTTCAAGCAGCTGTAGCATCACCAGACTGGAGCGTAATCAAAAGCCTCGGTCCGCCTCAAGGTCAATTCACCAGAAAAGTTATCATGCCTGAATTATACATGACAGCTTCTGTAAACCATAAATGTTGAATATCCCATTTGCACACATGAAATGACAGAAATGATGGAAATAGGAGAGAAAAACAAGGAGAGAAGGAGATTGCAGGGAGTAGTGGCTGAGCAACCCCTCACTTACAGTAAATTATCAGCGGGGTGAAATAGCTTGTTCACCAAGGCAGATAGATTTAAGGCAACAACAAATAAAAGGACAGTTAATGCTCAAATGAACTGCAGGCACCAACATCCAGTGCAGCACAGAGATAAGCAATAAACGTTGGCATGGAAACAATAAGATCAAGGTAACGGTAATATGCTTTACTGCTACATGCTAACAGAACAAAAAAAATGTACAGACTCTTGAAAACCTTTTCACAGAGACATGAGAGGGAGAGACAGAGAGAGAGAGAGAAAAGGTGATTGGAGCTGATCTTATTCACATCTGCTCCTCAAGATGGAGCCTTCAGCTGTTAAGTTCCAGTGTCAGACTCTTGCTGTGAACCCAAACGAGCAAATCAATAGCGTATCGAATGAGGTCAGCCTCCTTGACCTCCCGCTCTCTGCTTCACTCGCTCGCTGTCTCTTTCTCTCTCTCTCTCTCTCTCTCCATGCATCTCTACTTCTCCCACGTTCACATGCGCTTTTAATCTCACCAGAGGAAAAAAGGAATGTGAGAGGCTGATAACTAGCCGAGCAAAAGCACCTCACATTTTTGTATATCAATAATAGTCAAGCACAGCTGAGCAAGAAAATGATTTGAATATTGTTCAAGCACTTAAGCAGCATGAAATGTACTTACAGATGACTTAATACCAGAAATCACAGCACTTAGAATTTAGCTAATAATACTTATTAAAGTATACAAAAGTTCAATATCACAGACTCAGACGCCATATGGTATGACGGGTGGGCACAATTCATTTTTCTGTTGAAATAATTAATAGGCAAATAAATAGAAAAAAACTCAGTTTGATAAAAAGATTCATTTGATTTTTAAAGTGATAAAATTGAAGGTGAGTTAATGACTTAATTTCCTGCGTTGTCATTGCAGGTGCTGTATTCATGTTGTTTCATTCCTACAGGACAATAAGCAAAACAGTAGACTAGAGCCAGAATGTATCGGAAAGATGCCAACCAAACGAAGTAGCTGATCGACTATCGATTTTCACTTGTTTAGGGGGGTTCTGTAAAATAGAGTGATGACATAGGGGATGCTCGGTGACAGCAAGCAAGACTCAAATTAAAGATTTCCCGTCCATGAAATGAAATAGGGCCAACAGGGCCAATAAAGTGGCGTCTGTTGAGTGGACGCTCCACACTGCATATTTAAACTCCGCTCAAACACACGTCTACTCGTGGTATATGCCTGCAGAGTTGACAGGAGGAGTTATGACACACTGTGTGGGGAAGGTGTAACATTGACAGTGATAACATTATCCCTGCCCCTTCTTTGTTAGGAAACCACAAAGTCTTGTCTCATAAATAAAGGCGAGGCTCCATTAAGACCAACGACTGTATCCATCCTCTCCTGTCTCTCATTATAAGGCCATCTGCATCCATCGACGCACGCACCCCTCCTGGCAAGGCCACACAGGGCCCATCAGTGGCAGGAGAGCTGGCAACGCTTCACTGCCGGAGCCCGCCAATACAGCCTGTCTCGCCTTGATGAGGTCATAAAGATAGCAATAGTATGTGCGTCGACTCACAGGCCGATGGAAGCGGATACACCTTTGGGATTCTGCTGTGTTTCGTATTGGATAACAGCAGCTTTCAACTGAGCGCACACACCTCAATTTCTGTTTACCCTCAGCGTTCTTTGGCCAGCTTTTCTACTCAGTCTCTCTCGTCAAAATGTGGACCGGTGTCTCCTCAGCTGGAAAATGGCCTCTGTTCCACCCCCACACACAACATCAGCTGAGAATAAAACCAGCCTTCCTGCCCCGGCTCCCTGGCTGTCAGTTTGCTGCTCGTCTGTCTGTGCAAGCCCGTGCTCAATCATTGATGAGGCCAGGTCCTCTGGAACGAATGAAAGAACTAGGCAAAGCAGTGCAATCACCATTAGGCTGCAGAAGAAGCATTAGTGAGAACCACATATTAAACATCTCCCCAGTCCTCAGGCAGATACTAATGGTGCACAGGACACACACAAGAAACTTCAAATGAAACACA
Source organism: Microctenopoma stevenorrisi (assembly GCA_032270685.1). Lineage (NCBI taxonomy): Eukaryota > Metazoa > Chordata > Actinopteri > Anabantiformes > Anabantidae > Microctenopoma > Microctenopoma stevenorrisi. The sequence goes on from JAUMTR010000016.1 coordinate 3,999,772, forward strand.
GAGGGAGGGGAACTGACGTGAGAGGCTCGTACAGCGCGTTTGTGTTTGAAAGTTCAAGGTGCAAAAATGTTTGCTCTGCAATTATAATCAGTGCTAGGTTGTGTGAACGCAAACACACAGTCACACGAGCGACATGATACAGTGGTTGGAGCGTGCGTTACAATTTATGCCTCCTCTGCACTGTCTGGGTCTCCTGTCTGCCTGTGCCATTTTTTTTAACCGTTATTTTTCGAACAATGTGTCCCCTCTTACTCGCTCGCAGTCTCTCTCTCTGTCTGTCTCCCCTCCTACGGTTTTTCTTGCAGTCACATCTCTGTGTCTCTCCTGCCAGTTCCTTCACATTCACACCAGACTCTAGGCACTTAGGGACAGTGATGCCAAAGCGTAGCCAGAGGCGACCAGAGAATGAGAGCTTATTTCCTTCCATTTCACCAGGACCTGTCTCGCTTTAGTAACACTGAGAAGAATCTGTATCTATACACTCTATACAGTACATGTGTTGTTTTTTCTTCTCTAGTGTTGCAGCTCTCTTATTTAGTGGTATATGCGCTGCGTAGCTTTACTGATACATTCGATTTCAGGCTGCAGGGAAAGCTTATATGCGTGTAAGCCGTAGAAGACTAGAGTTTAACTAATCTATCACTAAATGAGGTCATTAACACAAACCGTGTTTCCCTTTCTCAGTTTGAACGCGTTTAAATAATTAACCTCGATGCAAACTCCAGCTCACCCCCACTAGTGTCATGGCTCAAACTCAGACTCACAGAACCGAGTGCAGAGTATCTTTCTAATAGATAGAGTGGCGGGGAGTGGTTGTGGTGACAGCGGGAGCGTTGCGTTGTTGTGCTCGTTGCTGTGCTCTCGGTAGGCCTGCCTGGGGTTGACTCTCCATATTACTAGATCAGAAGCAACTCTCAGCCCGCTGGGTGAACTCTGCAGCTCCGTGCTGAGTGAGCAAGCGAGGAGGACAGACAGGCGTAGCCCTCCTGAGCTCCCGCTGTAGCCCTGAGATAGGCCCTTTTTCTGCACGTAAACACACAAGGCCAATCTGGTGGAGGGAAGCTGCACTCAGCTGATAAAGTGCTACCCTGGGCCAACGTTGAACCTCTGCATCGTCTCATTGCCGTTTCTCTCCCTCATTCTCTTTCCCTACCTTGTGCTTTGTTTAGACTGTATGGCTCTTTACCACTTGATGATATCAGGTGTGCCACTTTAGCACAGACTCTACGTCCATATGTACATGTGCACACGCTCAAATGGCAAAAAAAAAATCTCATCCTAATTTCAACTGAGATTTTCCTTAGTAATGAAAAGAAAAGTTTATTTCTCATCCAATCAGCCACTTAGAAGCTCCCATTTATTTCAGCTCTTCTTAGTCTCCAATTTAGTTTTTCCAGTGTTGTCATCTTCAGGTTGCATTTAACCAGGCTTTGTGGAGGCTTATTAGGCTATGATGGAATAGACACATCTGGATGCGGTGAATCACACCGTCATGAGAGCACCCAGATGGATTGAAATGCAATTATATTTGCTGGATTAATTATGAGTTCTTGCTTTGTAGCAGGAACGCAAGTGTACACACAGAAAAGGACAAAAAAAAAACTGTTCAAATGTAGCAACAGATGTCCCCAGCATATTGATAACAGTTATTTCAACACCAACGTTGGCTTGCTTTGAAGACTAAATAACAGGGCTTTCGGAGAAGGCTGAGAAGATACATGAAGCTCGAGGGTTAAAACACTGCTATGAGCAGTAATGAGACGCTGCCCTGCCCGTTGGCTCACAGGATACTTTTCTTAATTATGTGGAAATCGTACACATATACCTATGGAGAGACGCAACATGCAGCATGACAAACATCAACAAGCTACGTTTGCAGACACCTGCTCACCAGATCTCTAGGAACATATCAAGTCGTCCAACCTGCCAACAGGATCAAACTAAAACTGTAGTGAATACGCCTGTGTGTGTGTGCATGGAGCCACTCGGGTAAGCGACTGTAAAGGCTCTAGCTTCATTTGCTGCTCCCTAGTACACCCTCGCCAGGGAACATTGGTCAAACATGTCACTGATGTTGGTGTTTTTAATATAGGCCCTATAGACTGTGTGCTTCATTTTAAATATCAAAAATAGAAGAAAGTACATCCTGCTTAGCTGCACCTCCTCTAACCACAACTTGCAAACTCTATTTGGTGAGGATGTCATTAAATGAACAGGCCTCCAGTTGCTTTGAGTATCTTGACATTTGCTCGCTGAGCCGGATAAGACAACAGTTTGACGCAAAATTCAATTGTGTTCGGAGTAAACGGACAGCCTGAAAAAAAAACACTGACATAGGGCAACAGCAGACTGAGTTGTTTTCTTTGCGTGTAAATGTATTGTTCATATTTTGATCCTTCACTGAGGCATAGAAACCAGAGTTAAACAGGGCAACATGGACACCTGGTCATACTAAATTGTTCAGCCTGAAATAATTCCTTTAATCATAACAAAAACACAAACTCTCCAGTAAATAGTGTGCCTCAACTATTTCTCTTCCTGCAGGAAAATAGTTATCTGGTGAAAATTAAAAACGTTTTTTCTGAGCGGGGGAAAGAGGAGCGTAGCTGCACGGAGGAACGAAGACTTTGAAAGTTGTTAAAGCTTGGCTCAAGCATGCATTGTAATCACAGCCTGCCTTTTTACTGTGGCTGAGCAAAATCAATCCCTGCGATTTGTGTGCCCGGCAGACTTCTAACAAGAGCAGCCAGCTGGAAAATAGGTCCACCGTCACCCCACAACACCTGGCCAGCCCAGACACTGCCTGAGTGCCTCCTTTGGAAACTGCATGCGCACAAACACAAGCGTGTGCGCACACACACGCGTAGAGGCCGGCGAGGGCAACCTTTGGCTTTGTAATCTCAATGCCGATGATGTGGTGGCTGAAAGACTTGTGATTGTCACAGACTGCACAAAGCGGACCAAAGCAGGGTTTGCTACGGCTGGGATCTCTACAGAACTGGATGTGAATAAGACACAAGCTGAAAATTGTTGGCGAGTAGCAGCGTAGGTACATCCTGTTGAATTGTATGGAGAAGTGGAACACACATAAGTCACACAGATCAGCATGCCGAGTCTTTGAACATTTCTCCCTTGCTGTTGCTTTGAGCTAAATTTTGATTTACTATTGCTGGCTGGAGAGAAGGAAGGTAATGTAACACCTTTAAGAATTTATAAACCTCATTTTATATGGCATGTCAGTGATGAAGACTCTCATTCAGAGGAACAGAAAAGGTGCCTGTGTGTGCAGAGGCACAAGGAATACACAAGGAACTAGGATAAATTGTTATTTCTTGCGAGTGTAGATTTTTGCCATAAGAACAAACACTTCTGAAATTCAACACAGAACTGTGAATAATTGTAAGAAACCACTATGTTTTTGAATTTATTGTTTACCATCTTTAGTGCTGACCTGAGATTATTACGGCGGCAGAGAGGGGAAACATATCACGGTATGGAGATTACTGAAATGACTCAACTCTAAGTAATGTGAAGACACCGCTGAAGTTGAAAAGTTGTATTTCTAACAGAATTTCAGAAAGTCTGATACAAAATTTGGTTCAAATGTTATAAACCTGTATTCAATTACTTACTCTCCGTACCAGCGACACACAGTAGGACCTCATGGGTTGCCACGGTTACTTTTTCTCAGATGCAGCCCATACCGTACATTGTCCTAATTCTTGCTACCACCTGCCCGACTATATATATTTTTTTCATGCTGTATTCTATAAAAACAAATAAAAAGAATAACACGTGAGTACTATTGTTCAGCACTGGTGGGTCTATAACTGCAACTCTTCTCTGACTTTTGCAGCACGTCCTATTATCTAACATCAAACTAAGATGATGTATGTGCTCAGCTTACTTCACATTTCCTCTGTGTGTGTGTGTGACCTAAATATGTATGAGGTGTTAAATTTTAAAAAGCAGCGCCGCCCTGCTGCCACACCGGCTGGCTTTTGTCCATCCAAATCAAACTGTTTACGTCGCTGAGCACAGACCTGCCGTCCAAACAACATGTCAGACCGCCGTAATGGCTCTTTGTAATGGAAACAAATGCCATTGATCAGCACCGCCATCCACTTTCATCGCCAGTCTGAGAGGATGCCTTAGTCAAACAGCATATTAAATGACTGGCTACACCACAGAAAGATCTGTGCAAGTCTTTTGAGGATCAGAATGGGATCTCGTGTGATTTTCCAGCTGGTTGGCTGCTGATGTCGTTTCGCTTTTATTCAATCACAACATCTTGTGCGATGATGATGATAATGATGATGATAATGATCGACCATTATTGCCGTGTTTTTACAACAAATTGTGGGAACTTATGTGATTTTAGGGGTTAAGTGTCAGGTACGATCTCAGGATTTTGCTCTCTCTTTATCCCTGGGCAGGGTGCACGGGCAGTATCCATTTGCTCGTCTACCTGCAGCCGAGGGGACAGCAATATCTGGTTCACAATATAATGCATCGTCAGTCCCATCAGAGCCCACAATGCAGAACGCTAACCATAACCCAAACACCTGCCTCCCAGGATGGAACCATATGAGGAGGGAGCAGGGCTGGGAAAAGAAAAAGCTGAGCGCGAGAAGCGGGGCGAGAAAAACAAACAATTATAAATCGCGAATCATGTGCTTGTCATTCCTCTCAGTGCAGCTGAGGTGACTTTAGTTTCAAATTGTTAAGGCAAGATAGAGAACAAATGAAAAAAATATATAAAGAAGATGTGGATTCCCTCCGATTTCATGCACATCAAAGGGCACATTTCTCTTGAGCAGCAGGGGGGTGAAATCACAAGGAAGACTCAGCTCTATGGGTCCCTTTCATGAGTCCTCCCCTAACACCGATTTAATGAAGTCAAATTACTGTGGGGTTTCCAGGGGAAAACTGTGACTGAAACATCATTTAGTGCTGAAATAACAGCAGCTGGTAATGGAGTTCATCGCGGCAGTTACAGCATCAGCCTTTAAGAAACCTGATTTCAGTCTTGATGCTAAGCTAAGCTAGCTGGCAGCATGGTGATGTGTTCCATACCACCGAATGATCGTTTAACATTCCACGAGAAGTAACAATGTTATTCCTTTAAAAATGCTACCAGAAGCACAGTGCAGCTTTATGTACTATATTCCACGATTTAATTGTAAATAAAGGATGAATCTGCTAATTTACTGAAATGCACAGATTCCAGCATGTGATGAGGATAAATACTGTTAAAAAAATACCACAGTGCACCTAATGCAAATTCAAGCCAACCGTCAAGATATATGTTCTGACATCTCCAGGGAGCATGTGTAGCCTAATTTGCAACACGGTGAGGTGACACATGGATGTGAGTGGGGAGGGAGAGCCGCTGTGGCCCGTGGCACAGCTCCCTCCCTCTTTCTCAGTCTCTCCCTCCGCTTCTGTCTCTCGTGATCTCTCTCAAGCTCATTCCCTGCCCTTCTCCTCCTGCCACTGTCCCCTCAACCCCACAACCTCCTCTGTTTCACATCCCATCTCACTTTGTGAGTGACGCCGGGTTCGTTGCTCTATTAAAGGGAACTGTTCGCAGCAGCAATGAACTTTCGATGGGAATGAAAAGTCACTAAGCTGCTTCACTTAATATGCTACAGTCTGTGCTCCGCGGTTTACTTTCTCAACACGACTCATTGATAAAAATGATTTTTATATTTGCATGGATGCAATAAGTAAAGAAAGTACAAATCTAAGCAAGTAGAACCAAAAAGAATCAACAGTAATGTTTTCATGGCTCCTGCCCAATAACGGTAATTGCAGTACAAAATATCTTCACACATATTATGTTTGCTCTGTGTTAAAACGTCTTTGATTTCATCCGTGCCATGTAATTCACCACATTTGATACACATTGAATTCTCTTTTTTAACACGCTTCAAAAGCACACTCTTGAAATGGAAACAAAGCTGCCTCCTGAACAACCTACATAGCATTTCCCATCTCTTTCCCAGTTTTTATCTCGTTCCAAATATGGCTTAGAGAGGGCAGCATTCATCACTTGCCAGTGGCATGTCCTAATGAAGCCGTCGTTTGTCTGCCTAATGGCACCTGGGTTCCATCTGTCACTGGCAAGCCAGTGCAGGAACACGCAGCCCTCACCTTGCCAGCTCGCGTTCGCTGACAGAGAGGGGATCACATTTGACCGCACTTTGTGTGTGAGTGTGTGTGTTTCTTTTTGCATGCTGTGAAATACCTGTAATAACACTACTGTGCAACATGGCCTCGTGCACTCGGCCGGCCAAAGGAAAGCGTGCCACTGCCTTCACGCCACAGTTCCCCAATGTGGCTCGGACAGGGAGTACAACATATGTCAGTGTTGTCAGGAATGTGGGGTGGCTGTGTGTCTTTGCAGCTCGACAGCTGGACCTGGGCTCAGCAGCCTCTCTTATGGGAACACTTCATGGCTCCTGCATCTACGACACTGCCATAGCCCGAAGGCTGATTTGACAACAGTTAACCTTGGATTTATCTAGCCCTCTGCCTAGCTTACACGCACAGAAACCCCCCACCCCCCCCCCCCCCACACACACACACACACACACACAGGCACCTGCAAAATGAAAGATGTAAAGTTTTCTTACATGCAAACACGCTTCAAAACTAAGTCATTCAAATAGAATAATTATAATAATTCTCAGAGTTTTCTCACTTTACTGGACTTATTCACATGTCCCTGTGCCAGGAGAAAGAGAATCCATTACATTACTTTATGACGCTACATCTGTTTAGCCATCCCTGTATATTAAAGCACCTCGAAGCAGCCTCATTGCTCAGCACACTCAATTAAAATGACTGCCTTGTGCACAGATGCACTTCTTAGCCAACATTTGTGTGTGTGCGCGCACACAAGCTTTTAGTCTGCTCTTGGGGTACAGCAGAGAAGGAAGGGAAGTAATGAAATGAAGTAAACTAGATAAGCGTGGAGAAGAGGGCATTTGCCAGGGAAGTAAGTAAATTATTGTGCTGTTATTTTTTGCTTGATTGCTGTGCATGCGCGGAAGCTCAGAGGACATGAACGTGTATCAGCGGCCACACATGTGAATGTAATATATTTCAGGACTATATGCTTGTGTATTATCACCTTCCAATCTCCTGCATAAATGCATTAGTGTATTGCCATGATGCTGGTGCTGTGGAAGACCTGAAGCATCAGTATGCATGAGGCTATATGCAAATGTGTCAGTCACTCCAGTAATTTGATTTCCTGCAGAAGTTGACTGAAAAAATTAGCTAAACAGGCAGAATCGTGTTAATTTACACAAGGCACAAAGCATCCTAATCTTGATATGTTCACTGTACTTAATTAGTTCAGTAAATCTGAACTGGTTTAATTAGTTTCAAAACTCTTTGAGCAGATCACGCCTCAGTTAGAGCCACTGGGCATATCACTAGGTCCCACAGTGGTGCCAGGTTAGTAGAAGAGAGAAAGCAAGAAGCACAGAGATATTTTAAGGAAGAGGACTGCTTTAAAAAAAAAAATCTATGCTACATACCGTACAACTCTGCCTCTATGTCTCGCTTTCTCTTTCACAGACCTCTGACTTATTGAGGCTGACAATAGACAAGAGCGGCATGGCAAAAAGTAATTATGAGGAAAAAGTGTATAGCTGCCCACGCAATCATGTGTGTCAGAGGCCACACAACGAAACACAGGGCTTGCTTAAATGAGCCTGACAAGCCCAGAGAATATTAATTTTCTCTTCCCTGATTTTATCTCCTTGCACATGTATTATTAAACCCTTTCTCATCAAGGCCACACTATGAAAATGATGAATGGTTGTCCAAATTGACAATGCAGCCCCTCTAGAGGTGTGTGTGTGATACGAAAGGGGGAGTGAGCTGAACCTTTGGGTCAGATACACAGACACACACACACAAGAACAAACCCAGCCAGAGCACAAAGTCACACACACACAAACACACACACAGACATAGATGAACCTCCCAGGTGGCTCACCCTGCAGAAGACGGCCTAAGCGGTGTGATTGGGGTGCAGACCAAAATGAGATAGTTGCCGCCCCTCTGTTCGAATAGCAGGGACACAGTCTGTAATAACCACCATTTACTGTGCCCGCACACAAACACACATACGTTCACAGAATTGGCTTCACGCACCTAAGACCAAAGAAGTCAGAAGTTAGGATTATAGGTTTGGCCTCCTGATTGCAGACCCCTCGGTGTGCGCAGGGTCTGCCAAGCTCATTACACACTGTTCAGGCCCAATCAGTACAACTCTGGATTTCAAAAGGCGCACCGTGTTTGCAGAGACAAATATATCCTCAGAAGAAGGAACTTATTGTAGTTCTTACATTAAACACATCTGGGAAGAGGAACCTCAAACTGAGCATGTTCATGTCAGACACATTCTGTTCCAACACTGTATAAATCAAGAGAACTGGATCTTAATTCATTAATTAAAGTACATGTGCAATAACTTCTGTGAAAGTAAAAGCACATATTGTACGGCATAAATTATTACTGTGAAAATGTGACGGCAAACACAGCAGATAGTATGGTGCTCCCGTTTACAATAAACCATTCAGGAATAAATGTATTGTGACTAATAGGATGGCACATCATCTTAATGTCAGAACAATCCGTTTAGATTACGTAAGGCGAACCGCAGCCATACAGCTTGAGATCATAACATATTCTGCTAGCGTTATTACGATGGAAAATAGAGATGACAAATAATGTGTCTCAGCGCTTTGAATCTGTCAAATCCCCATGTATTAAACATATAATTTCCCTCTGTACAGCTCCAGTCTGACTTGCCACCCATGTGATTATTTATCCCAGCTGTCAGTATTCACCACTGGAGTTTACATGTAACATCGCTGGAATACAGAACACACATGTGTACAAGCCCTCCCATCCCCACACGCGCGCACACACACACAGAAATGAAAAAGATATGAAACTACATGATAAGAGGCTTCCAGAGAAGCAGTGGACAAGTGGAGAGAGCGAGAGAGGGGGAAAAAAGGAGAGAATTCATTCTTATATCTGATATCCCAACAGATCTCAGTGAGGGGGGGATGTGCTGTAGCAGAGGCAGAAAGGCTGAAGAAGATAGGGAAGCAACACCAGGTAACTAAAATTAATAGCAGACTATTGTTTGCAAGGCTTCATTGAGCTTCTCACTGTAGAATCATTATTGACATCTCCAACGTAACAAAAGTGATTAGAACCTGGTTTAAAATCTACAAGGCACCATCTCGTTTTGATCTATAACACGTTTCAAAATGCGGTGGTACCGTCTGAACATCTCTTAGCCCGCGTGTCACGCTGTGAGAGATGAGTCTAAAAAATGATTTGTCTCAATCTGTGTCAGACTGTACAATATCAGTTCGAGGCATGTCAGAGTGTGGTGGATCGTAGCTATGTGATGTAAACAGAAGAGGTGTAAGAGAGCAGACCTGCATCATAGGCTCGAGTCGTCCCTGTGTTCTTCCACATAAGTGTATCTGAAAATGAAACGTAGGCAGCGTATCCCGTCTCATCCCATATTAGTAATCTGATTGGCTTGTTTGAAAACCTAGGAGCATATCAAACTGTGAATACTAGCATTACCTACACTTGTTTTTGGTTGCTGAAACTCACTGTAACCGAGGACAACCATAGTGCCAGCGTATAGTGCCCTCACGCAGCGTAAAGGCTTTAAATCAGACGATTCACTGTCTGGAAACTAACAATGTCCGCACCAATGTTTGTTTTGGTCTACTTCACCCAGCAAATGTGTATAATAAATGAAATTGCAAAATGTAACTAAAATCCAACAAATAGCTAGCAACAGAACCAACCACCACCCCTAAGGCCCCGTGCCTAGAATATCCACAAAATACAGAACAATACATGACATCTGTAAGTATATGAAGGAAGGAATTGAAGCATGCATTTGTATTTTTCTCCTGCAGCCTCCTTGACACCTCACTGATTGCAGAAAATTAAGCCTGACAAACTGAGAACAGTTACCTCCACGCTCGAGTGTGATCGGCTCTGAGAGTCTTGTCAATCCTGAAATCCTGCACCTTTAAGTCCCAAATCCTCTTTAATAAAACAAAAGTCACAGCTGAGACAATAACGTAGACTACTATCAGATCTAAACAACGCTGGTCACATTGCCCTAATATGGAATAACAACTTGTTTTAGAAAATAAATTAAACGCATACCTTGAGATGTTTGTGTTACATAACTGAGACTTTTTGCTAAAGTATAAATGTAATGTCAGGAGTTTTTATTGTATCACTTGATGTAGGTAACATTTCCAGTATGACTGTAGGTCCCATGAGTATTCATTCCATATTGTACAGAGGAAATGGTGTTACAGTGTATTACTGCTTTTCGTATTTTCATCATCATCGTATAAACTCAGTGTTTACACTAACAGCCCACTTCCTGTGACATATCAGCTGCTATCACAGAACAATCTCTCCCATGGTGTCATCTATCCTCTGGTTTCTTCACAGTCAATAAGCGATGACTCTCAGCAGCTTTGTGTTCCTTTACATCACATTTTCACTCGAGCTCATTTCTGTTTAACAGATGTGTTTTCAGCCAGAACAAATAGGAGTGGTTCTATTGTTTCAGGGCTTTGGCAGATAGGCTATTTCAATTAGAAATGTTAAAATTATGTGTTCCACTGAACATTTCGTCTGCAGGACATAATCATTTATGTCTCCATGAAATCTCCATAAGGTTGCACTTCACTTTTTTCAAATCCATTCTTAGTAAAGCTGCACATCAGTATTTATTTCTGGGTAAAGAGGCCAGGAGTATTCACTAATGTAAACTGAGGAATCCATAAGTAATAGGATAGACTTAACCTTCTGGTACTGAAATGTTGCAGTTATTCACAGCAGCCCCCTCAACTACTGAATCTCCTCACAGAGATTTCCATACCCCACTTGGATGTTCATGCAAACACACATCCAGCCTCTCTCCAGAATACGCTGCATGGAAATGTGCACATGCACACGCAGGCGGCACGTGCTAGGCTAATGTGTCCTGGGGACACAGAGCATCCGAAGGATAGCAACACTGCTGAGCCCAAACAAAATCAGCCAGCCCGTTAAATGAGGCGTGACTCAGGAATCGTGCGTAATTTCTCTTGATGGTGTCTCAACGTGTTTTAAAGTCATTTATATAACGACGATGATTCACAGAGGAGGCGAGCAGAAATGGAGCAGAAAAAGAGCATATTGACTCTGTTGAGTGCCCCACGAATTATGTCCCCAAATGTACAGTGGGGCACAGTTAGCAGAAGGTTAGAATCATAATGTAAGCTCTGGAGGTCAGCACTGTGACACCATGACACCAACAAAGGAGGAAAAGAACACTTCTTTTCTGAATCAGCCTCAGATGGACAGAACATGACTGTAAATATGCAACTAGAACATTTATCCCTGTGCTGCCACCAACACTTACACTCTTTATTACATCCTTGTGACTTTAAAGACTCTCCGTAAAACGTCGAAATAATGAACATCAATTGAAGGCTACATCACATATTTCTTCAGAAGTGGTGTACAAGCTCCTGGGTGTATTTACAGACAAAGTGAGAATCATCTGCTTATGTGAATCCCACTTATGTGACACCTTAAGCTGCCAGTGGGAGGACAAATATATACAGCACAGTGTCTGATGCCCGTCATCCAACCCGTGAAGTGAAAATTAACAAGCAACACCAACAGCCAAAAAGTGAGAGAGAAGGAGGAACAAAGTGTGGCGGGAGGGAAGGGGAAGTTCTCACAAGGAGGAAGGAAACCTCACGCTACTCCGCATGCTGGAGTTTCCAAGTACGAGGAGAATCCAGGTGCTTTTGCTCAAACTACGGAATCATGGCGATGGAGATTAGGGAATCACTGCGATATGCCAACACCTAGAAGTGTCCTCTGTGATTAGAGAGGCTTACATGGCTGCACTGCCAGCGGAAACACCAAGTCATCACTTTACATGCTGTTCGCTTGGCGATTTCATTTAGAGTGACTAACAGTGGAAGGATATAAATTTAACACCAGTTGCCCAAGTTTGAAAGAAAACTCCCAACAATTAAAGCACTCATGACAGACTTTTCATGGCACTATTCAAAGCTTTGACAGATGCATGTGGGTTTTTAGTCGGACAATTATTCCTGGATTATTCTTACTTGTTGAAAACTTGTCAGATGAAATGAAGGGAAGAGGAATCCAGTAGTTTAAACTGTAGATGGGGAGGTTATTTTTACACATTTGCAGGGGTGTGTAATTGCGATGTTAATCTTCAGAATTTACTAAAAACTTAAAACCAAATCTTTCACCACCCTTGAAACTTTAAACTGTAGCATTTTACACAAATACCTCAATCAGTTGCAATCCACTGCTCTCTCACTAGCTTCATATAACAACTGGTGCATGGTTTAGCTCGAAACTGAATCTGACTAATGTTGGAGATGGAGTAGCTTTTAAAGTGATTTAGAGGAAAAACAGTCATGATTTCTAACAGCAAAACCTCTGACTGGTTGCGTATGATCATCATTGCATCAAAGAGCCCTGCGTCTTGATTTCCTACTTTTCTTCATTATCTAATAGGCACTGTCATTTCTAATGGCTGCCATCATCCTCCATCCTCCACGGAGACTGAGATGTGCTAATCAATGCAGCTCTGACAAACATCATTACCCACATCGTGCATCATGCTACTACTAGCATAGGGCTAATAACATACAGGTGATAAAACATTGATCTACTTCTAGTTACTTGATCTGTGCATGTGCAAAAACTCCCATATTTACTTTCAGTCTCATCACGGAGTGTGCTGATAATCTCTGACAGAAAAGTACATTTGTTTTCAGCGGAAAAGTAGTGGCAGTGATAATTGGCAACTGTACGGTGGCTGCTAATGCCGTGATGACTATGATTTTACAGCTAGACTAAGAGACATAACGTCACACCTTCCTGATCTTAACTGTTTCTTCTCAGTCTTGGTGGAAGTGCATGTTGGGGGAAAAAAACAAGGTGGTGTGGAGGTGGTGTCGTTGCAAGTAAGCAAAAAATGGAATGTCTCCAGGGAAACCTGATCATTTTGTATTTCCATCTCTGACCAAGTTAAAACTGCTACAGATATGATAATGGATGGCTTTCACCTCGAGGTCATTAAATAATTATCTTGTCATAGGTTTAAGTGCTCATTTTTAACTGTACAGCCATTCGCACAGAAAGAGCAGCGAAAGACTCAGTCTGTTCAAATATGTATACTCTGGGATCTGCTCAGTGGGTAAAACATTAGGCCACGCTAGATCCACAATGTTACTCACATTTGTTTATGACAAATGTCACAAGACACTGGTAGCAGGTGTAAACTATATTTTACTTGTATAATATTTGTCTTGATAAAGGATTAGAAGGACTTTTAGGATTATAGGATATTTACTCATGATAATAGGCTAAAACATAACTGATCGTTTTGTAAACATCATCTGCATCAATATTTGATCCGATACTGGTATTAGTCTGCTTCATCTCGGATCTATAGGCCTGCAGGTCATTAAGTGCTAACAAATCTGAGCCTTCCAAATGTCTGCCTGTCTCTGTAATCCCTAATGACAGAAACCAAAAGAAACAGCCATGTTTCCAATTTGTGCTGAGAGAAAAGTCTTCCCTTCCATCCTCTACTTCATTTTCCGTCTCCCGTGCCCTTTCCTGTTTTTTTCCTCTCACTGGGCTTTACTGGAACAAATCATTAGTAACACATACTGCTGTTTTTCTCTGGGTGAGCCAGGCTAATTTTGACACACTCATTATGCCTTTTCTCTCCCCATCTCTCCTCCCTCTCCCTCACGCAGACTCTCTCTCGCTCTCTCTTTAAGCCCTGAACTTCCTCGTTCCCGAGATGCTGCACAATGTGCCGTGCAATACATCACTGTAAAAGCTGCCTCTCTTAGGAGTGCCTGGGGTGATGGCCTTGGTGGGCAAGGGTTGAACCAGGGCCACAGATCAATCTTTGTCCAATGACGGCTAACCACACGATGAGAGGTTTGCTGTCCTGCTGACAGAACACTGAAGCCGTCAGCTTGGATTTGCATCTATGTTCTTACTTTCCCAAATCTATGATTACCCAATATGTGCTTTTTCTCCCCCCTCACTCCATGTCAGACAAATGCAGAGCATGCTTAGAGCTTACTGCAGCACATGGCAGGAGGTGAAAAAGAGGGAGGGAGGAAGGCAGATGCTTGTGACAGTGTGGGGGCAGTAATGAGGGTCCCTACGACAGAGAAACAATCAGTAAGGCCTGAACACACAGCCCACTCTCGCATACACACGCAGAACAGCAAGGGAGTAATGGGCTGGCAAGGGCCCGGGGCCAGTCTCACTGACACACACACTCACACACTGCGCATACTACACGGTGAATAATGAAAAAGGAAACCACCATCATCACTGTCGACCACTCACCGAGCAGAAAAAACCAGCCAAAAGTATATTACCCACAGCATTTTGGTAAAATACTCATTTAGGGCTAACAAATACCCAGCCTGGCTCAGGTGAAGCAGCTCACTGTCCAGCTACAGTAAAAGGACTATTCTGTCCCCTGCCAAAACGGCACACATGAAATCCCAGTATGTTCCCCGAGCCTGCCTCTAAAACGCACGCAAAGCCTTTCATAACCATTACCCCGCCGATGGGAGACACTTTTATTGTGGCAGACGTTTCAGAGAGAAGGAGGTTCGATTCACCAAAGCAAAGGCGTAGAGGAGGGAACTTGCAGAGCGCGGGGTCCACGCTGCCGCAGAGACATTTCAAGAAGTGGGGCAGAGGAGAAAGTGCATGTTGAAGTGAACAAGGTTTGAAAATAGCCTGGGATAAAACAGAGACAGCACGGCTGCTAATGTGCGCACGCACAAAGCGGTGCAGAAATGCAAATGGCAACATGAAAAAGCAAACAAAGACACGTGCAGAGGTACATACACAACACATACTCACTTGCCCAAACAGAATGCAATCAAAGTCAGCGGCAGTTTCATCTGCGGAGGATTGATTGCAATTGATTATGTCGCCGCATGAAATGGTGAGTCTTTATCCAACTCCTCTCTTAAGGCCTATAGGTCAATCTACTCTGTCAGGCACAGCAGACACGCTGCAGCAGGGGAGACGAAACATATACAAAACAGCTCCTCTACGTCTGACGCCATGCATTACTGGTTCACTACACAGTACCATTATGACCTTTGGAAAATGCTTTATTATCCATTATATTGAGGCTGTCCTTTTAAGCCAATGTAATTAACATTTTACACTAGAACCAAAAAGGCATTTTAAGTGTATGGCTGTTATAAATAAATCTACTGACCTTAGACGGTCTTTAAGGCAGCAACGTGTCTCCTATTGTAACACAGGTTAAACTAAACCAGATTCAATTCATAGATAAACTGAGGGCAGTGCAAGGTCGAGATTCAAGATTCAAGAAACGTTAATAATCCCAGAGGGAAATTGTTTGTTCAGAAAGTTACCAAGATTGAGGACTAAGGTTGAGGAAGTATGCTGGACCATAGTACCACCAAAAGTTTGCGTATAGGTGTGTGTGTGTGTGTGTGTGTGTGTGTGTGTGTGCCAGCTTGTACCAGCCAACTCAAGACTGACAGCAGTCACTTTGCATTACTTTTACAGTTACACTGACTTATCTGACCCCAGTGTTTATTCTCTGAAGATGGGAACAGACAGTTACACAGTTACAATCTCACAGTTACACATATACAGTGCACACACACACACACACACACTCTGTATTACACATTTTCCTACTCCCTGCTTGACACTTGGGAGACAATTTGAAACGGTGGGCCGGTGGACGATCAGCCCTCTGCTGTAATTGGGTCCCTTGTCACCCAGCAAATTCATGTCAGCATTGGTCACATGGGATACTAATCTAAATGGCATCAGTGTCCTACTTTGTGTGTGTGTGTGTGTGAGCATGAGGGAACCATGGAAAGCAAGGAAGGTGTGTTAACTTTAGGAAGCAAAGTGAGAGGCTGCTTGTAAGTTCTAAGCAGGGCTGTCACTGGGCTACAGTGCTTCACAGCTGTGAATACGAGAACTCAACGTGCAGATACAATTTGTTTCCGTTAGTTTCCGAGATGGTGGTGTGAACATACTGTAGACGAGACAAACAACTTTCCTGCCAGTGACATTGTTCTTATGCCGCGATGTTAGGCAACAACCGAGTAACGTTTAAAACTTCAGGTCATAGTGTTTAAAAATGAAAACTCCACATTGTCAGGAAGGGAACTGGGCAAAGAAAAATCCTAATTGAATTACGTGTGAAGACAGTTTAATGGAACCTGTGGTGCTGCCAAGGACTGGTGAGAAGTAACGGAGAATGTGAAAACTGAGCAGGCTAAATTTAAAATCAGCGTGAGTGGTGAAACTTGTGTTTTGTGACTATATTTTGCACCTTTTCTCAAATTCAAACCAGTTATTTATTGGATAAACATGCTGTAGTCAGGCACCAAGGCTATGTACACCACTGTTTTTTAACTTCATGTGCATACAATGATACTAGAAGCTACAAGTGTTAGCCTCACAAATGACACATATTGTTTTTTTCGTTACTACATCTCCTTACTTGAACCTTACAATAACAATATACTCCCAGAGAAGGTCTGAACAAGGCGATGGATTTAGAGTAAAGAGAGTAGGAAGGATGAGGACTGAGAGTTTATGTCTGAGAGCTGTTATGTGGAATTAATCAACAACCCTTGAGCAAATCGGAATAATATTTTCATCCAGGCCATTGTCTAATGAATATAAATGATGACCTTTTGAGAGCTGGCATTTTTCCTGCCATGTTACCTAAAGTAGTCCGAAGATGAACCGCCTTAGTGGAAATACTAATCTGAGATTAGTGAATTGTTTCTTTAATGTTCAGCTCTACGGTGACGGCAGCCAGTAGTAAAGACAAAGAAATCATTCTTACCAAACCTTCAATCTATAGTAAAGTGCCAGAAAGGGCAGACACAAGTACCGTATAGTTATTTCAGTGATAATAGCCAAGTCAACTTCAGCAGAGCCCACAACTCTCTTTTAGCTCAGTGTAACATTGTGCTCATCTGTGTGTCTCCATCTGTGATCCACAGTCAACAGTTATCAAGCAATGTAGTTTGTTTATGATATGTTGCACCTGTCTGCACTTCAGACAGTAGTAAGCTGAACCCAATAGCTGATTTGATGGCTCCTGTGGAGGCAGCTGGGAAATCTGTAGTCTATGGCTGCAAACACTGAGAGCAAGTTAGTACAGTCTACTGTGAAAATCTGTGAGTACCATCTGTAGGGGGCTAAATGAAGAACTAGGAAGCTGCTGACACAATAATTACAGACATCTAGCACTGAGACTGAGAAAAGGGAATAAAGAGAAGTGTAAAGCAAAAGGTTAGAAAGAGACGTGATGATTTGAGAGAAAGGGAGACAGACAGTTTAAGAGAGAGGTTCATAATTATCAGGAGGTGAACATTAAGCACTGAGCATGTTGTCTTTCTCGCTTTACACACTGTACTCATACAGTGTTTGGTCAGACGTCAGTATCAGGATGTGCGTCATCCCCACCTTTTGTATGTGTTTGAGCTACCAAGACAGGAAAAAAACACTCTAGATAAACTTAGTAGCAGACAATTATGAGTCCAGTCCTGTCAAAGCAACGGGTTTACGTCCAAACTTCACATGTAGAAATAACCTGTGCAAAGAGAGAGCATCCTGTACTCTTGGCCAAAGACGAAGGAAGACCGAGTCCAAAGCTGAGTTTGAAACGTCTGCATGGGTTACACGGGAAAAAAAGCAGTATTCCAAAAGAATGTAACCCACTGAGTCTTTCAACACTCGACTAACTTCACTCTCATTTCATTCACATACTAAAAGGTTGCCATAATGTCCAATTGTTTATTATTTGGACTGATTGAATATTACATCATCAGCATAAAAAAGCAAATGTATGCATTTATGTTCCTGGCTGTTTTGCTGCTATGTCTTCATTTTATGAAGACATTCAAGTGCTATTGCTAACAATCTAAATAGTGCAGAACAGCAGGGAGGGAGGGAGGGAGGACCGCCCTGCTCATCTAAGCATTCTGAATCTCACCGATCATGTACCATTTTTTCTTTTTCTATTATTGGACAACAAATAGAAATCTGACTCGGGTAAACATTGTATACTGATCACAGAGCAGCAGGAGGTGGAACTCTTAATGGTCGGGGGGTGGACTGGTCTTCCACGTCTTCCCACGGGTTAAACTCAGGTGCATCTCAGAACACTAAGTGAGACTTTCTGCCACGCTCTTTGGAAATAAATGTCAGAGGTAATTGCCTTTAAAATGCCTTCTCCTGATGAAAACCATCACTTTCATCTGAAGGAGACTGAACAGTCTTGGCCTGCTCCTCAGAAGTATAAGAGCCCCCTTCAGTTACACCACAGGGTTTGTCTACTCAGAGCCTTTTAACGCTTAAAATTAATGGCTTTAAGCTATCAAACGTGTTTTTGAGAAACACTTCATTCCAACGACTGACCTCGCTATGGCAACTGGACTAAATGAATGACATGCCTGGCCTGTGGAAAATCCAAACCCTATTAGGACCAGATGTTGCCAATTACCTATAATGGGGACAGTGTGAACCACGTAAAAGCCTGTGTGTAAGCTAGTAGTATCATAAAGTGTCCATCAGCAGACAGCAGAGTAGAAACACAGTTTGGTCTACTGTCTAAGTCTATGTAACCTGACACTTGTGAGACACGGATCGACTTCTGATTTCAGATGAACACCAACATTAGTCTGGCAGAGCCAATACTCCTTGTTTCTGATGAAGTGCCCTCCTGTAAGTGCTGCATCAAGGAGAGTTTTATTCTTTGTCTGTTTTGAGTGGTTTAGCTCCCTACTGGCGATGGCTACCTATCAGCCTCGCTGCAGAGACACAAAAGAGACGAGAAGCGGGAGAGTGCAAAAAGAACAACGGGCCCACAGAAGAGATCAACTCACCTTACTCTCTGATCCATGCACCTCTAAATTGGTGCTGTGCTGCAGAGGGGGAGGTGGTTATTGTATGTACTAGCGCTGGTGCAATTGAGTGCAGACTGGGAATGCTATCTGCCAGTGACAAATTAGTTGCATTTGTGTGGCCTTTCAAAACCATCCCACCACACTGCAAGTACAGTGATTTAGCGGAGCCACGAGAGAGGCAGATGAGAAGCTGCCTATTGACTCGGCCCATTGTTTAGACCAGGTAAGCAAATACAAAATAAAATGTGACTGTGCTTGGCCACAAACGCCAACAGAAATTCATTAGAAATGTGTACGGGAGTCTGCACGAGACAAATACCCAAAAGCACAAGAAAGCCTGTCTATCCTGAAAACAATACACCAGAAAAATGCACTCATCCTACGATATAAAGGTCACACACACACACACACACACACACACACACACACACACCGAAGCCTGAATAGTAAAGCCAATTGAACAAATGTTAAACCAATTGCTGCCAGAACGCTGCCTGCAGGGTCTACATTTTATACAGAATACAGGTTTGAGTCAACACTTGTATCTTGTATGTTGTATGTATGCAGGTATGTTGCTGTGAAACAGTGTGATCCCAAGAAATACACTTTAGCCATCTAGAATATAATAAACCAACAATATGTGGTTGTTTTCACACACAGTGAAACAAAAAGCTGCAAGATAAGGGGTTAAAAAAACCATGAGATCACTTGATCTTTACTAAACCCCAGGAAGAAGAACACTGAGATGCGAAAGTAATGATAAAAAGGAGATGAATGGAAGATAGACTGGGGCAAAAAGAAATATCACAGCCCCTAAAGTAAACAAGCACGTGACTTGCACTTACTCATGACATGTTCCTGCCCAAAGTCTTCAAGTTCTGGCGAGGCGTTGGAGGTATTGATTGGGTGATTTGTATGTGTTGCCAGTGCTCCCGAAATGTGTCTAGGAACTTGTGTTGATGGATGTGTCTGTGGCTAAGCTCTCAGCCTATGAGGGCTAGGGTGGGTGCTGGGAACACACTGACAGCCTCAAGGTTACCCGCCTGGCACCGAAACAGATGGATGCCCCTCATCGTAACTGTCTGTAATGTGTTCAGCTCAATCATCGCCTTCCTTTCACTCTCTTTTTCCCATACAACATCTTTCTCCTTAGCTCGCGGAGGCAGTCTGATGAAAGTCTGAGTGGTGGGAGGAGCTGTACTGTATGTATCTACGCGTAATGGTCAAAGTCATGATTTTATTCATCACACCGGGAGAACTTTCACATGTTCTGCTGGCTGGAACAACCTTGATAGAAGGTGTTATCTCTTAAATGTTTGCTCTACCAATGAGATGAGAAGATTAACGCCAATTTTGGTGCTTGTTTATCAATTGTGAAGCTGGAGTCAGGATGTGTCTAAACTAGCTTAGCTTAAATACTGTGTGATGGTGTTGTTGTTGGTTTTATGCATTTGTGCTGATCACAATAATGTGCCAAGAAGCATAGCAACAAAGGCTATGAGAAAAGACATGTCACATACCCAACGATAAGTAGGTGCACTTATTGACACTTGTGAGCAGTAACATCCTCCAGTCTTCTCCTCCATCATTTTACCCATTTTCTTTTATTTTTTTCTTGGCCCTGGAGCATTTAGGCTCCACAGCACCACATATATCCAATTATACCGCAGCTCTGAGCACGGCGGTGACACATCGTCTGACACAAGCAACATCCAGTCCTTTCAAAGTGACATGATGCAGCGCTGAACAAGCGTCATTAACCTGATCAACCAATAGTGGGGCAGCTTGTTAGAACAACCAGAGGCTGGATGTGCAAGTCTAGCTCCAACACAGATATCATAAGACAAGTGGAGTGATGAAGTGATGGAGAGATGAATAGAGGTAACTTTACTTTATGTTGGACAGTCATGTGTACATTCTCTCCGTTTTGGGAAATTCCACTATGTTGACACTGGACAATTGGATTTTAGCCCCGAGACACAAGAGCACAACAGGAGCAGTTTATTCAAAGCAGCCAATCTCCATCTTTCAAAACAAGTCAATGTGTAATGATACTGCAGGCGACTGTCAAATCTTTAACCAACTGTTGAAGCCCCAACATTATGCGCTCTCTTAGTCATATGGCATTTCTAGCTGAAATGATCACCTCAACTACTGCAATGAAGAGAGTGAGATGATTTCAAAGTGTGCTTTTGGGATAGGTTGTGCCCCGAGGAAAAATCACTCTCTATGGGAATCTTTTGGCCCATTTCTGATCTACCTGTGGTATTTATAGGCAAATGCTCTCATATTTCTTTGCTCTACTTATAGGCCCTCTTTAGCTACAATTTGGTGTTAGATTTGGTATAAAAACTTCTCAGTACAATCACCGTTTTTTTCTGTCCAGATACATTTTAGTATTGATTGCTTTCACTGGGTAATGCATTATGTAAAGTCCTATCACTACACCTGTGCCAAGCTCAGTGGTTCCTGGGGTGTGGTTTATAGCCAGCTAACCCCGGTTAACACCTGTTGGTCCATCCTGGCCAGCTTGAGCTAGTTAATCACATTTACAGAGACAGCATGTTCAATTATTCAATGCTTCAGTGAAAACATGTGTGAGGGGAGTCTATAGATACCTCCTCATATCTACCAGCAGCATATACAGTACATGCGTTTGTGCCTGGCCTCATCCGCTTCATTCGAAGCCTTCGCTCATCATTGACGTAATGTCAAAGTGAACAGTGCCATTATGTTGCTGCCCTTTCTCCCCCAAGCTTTAATATTGTCATGCAGACACACAGTCAATAGAAAGGGAATGCTCTTGTTATTACTGATGATTTTCTAAACAGCAGAACACAGCAGACCAGAGGAAGCAGCTTGTTCTTCAGCCCCCACCTCCAGTCATTGTCTTTTTTTTCCTCCTCACTCCAACGAGTGGAGGAGAAATGACTAAGAGGCGAATGCCATCATTATTTTCTTTTAAATAGTGAAAGAAGCAATGCCGCTGCTGTGTTGTCATTTATGTAAGCAGTTAGCCAGATATGGTTACAGCCCTCTGAGCATGCCTTGAAAAGTAAATTCAAGAACATTGGGTTAAGCAGGAGCAGAGGGTTTGTTGGGATCATTGCACTGACAGAGAAATCTATCACTTAATCTATCTATGCAATTACTGATGTCAGTACCAAAGTGACAAACCATTTTCTGTTGCCTGCTTCAGTCTCCCTCTCCCTACTCCACTCTTTCTGTTTGTTTACCATGTTCCTGACTGTGGAACAATGCAGCGACCTTTGCAGAGATAATTCTATTACGTAAGTTGAGTAATTGCTCTGGATCTGGAAGAGGAGTGTCCACTGCTTTTCTTGCTTGGCCTACAGCTCCCATGTCCTTGGATTTAAATGAAACTCTGCGGTATTCATAGAACCTGACAGGGAGATGTCTGCGTAGAAAACAGAGAAGGGAGGAGAGGAAAATAGAAGAGAGGAGAGGAGTAAAAGAGATGTAAAGAAAAGGGGGATGGATATGAGATGACAGGGAGATGGAGATGAGCATGACAAAAGCAGTGAGCCAGAACCAAGCAGGATGAAAATGCTATAAAAAGAGTCAAACTCTCCACCCCCACTCCCGTTTTTAAGCAGTGCTGGGCACGACATACACTTCCAGATTGTTCAAGTGGCTCAGAGAATGGCCTGCATGGTGAAAAGAGCCCTGTAAATTTCTTTTGTGTCTTGTTCCCATAAGTAAAGGTGTGCAGTCAGAAAGTGCAGGCTGCAGGGATACACGAGAATAAATGGAAGGAGTGCAGGTAGTTGCCTGCTAAGGTTCTTTTTTTTTATTTTTCCTCTCCACCACCTAGAGCCCTGTTGGCTACAATGGAGAAGTGCACAGTGGGCATGGAGGCTTGATGCTAACAACTGACGCAGATGAAACTGCGAGAGGCTTTACTGGCAGAAATGTTCACTTTACTTTGTTCAAGTTTCTTCATTTGGACAATGGGCAGAGACGGAGTCAGAGAAGCAGACAATTACTGATATTTGCTGCCAGCTATCAGAGGGGGAGAGACGGAGAAAAACAGAGGGAGAAGCTCCACTCCCACATTGTTAATTAGAAACTCTCAAATAAAAAGCAGTCACAGAGGACACACGCAAGCTCGAGCAACGACTGTGTTCACCGGTTTCATTTCCATAAAGCTACTACAATCAAACAATAATTTTGTTGGTAATATGATTAAGTTATGTACATTGGATTTTGCATTGTTTATGCAACAAAACACAATATTCTGTCTGTGATCTCTAACTATAGAATTTGGATGGGCTGTGGGTTTATGGGGGTTTGGGCGGGGTGTAAATAAAGAGAAGAAGAAGTAGAAGAAGCAAAGCAGCAGGGGAAAATAACAGGAAAGCTGATTGCATGCTCAGGGGATTGCGTCTCATTTTCTCCCAGTGCAGAGGGACAGCGAGTGATCCTGCTTATGGGTTTACTGCCACCTGGTGGCGTGAGACTGCACTGCTCAGCTCATGAAACCTCACAGGGACAGAGTTCCTGTTTGTCATCAGAGTCAACATCAGAAGATTAGGTCCGTCTAAGGGAAGCAAACTAGAGCCCTTATCTTTCGCAGACAGTGTCATGTAGACTTTTTCTGTGCACTTTCTGAAATGTAAACTTCAGTGAGTAAACTCACACCGAACTGCCTGTTTGCTTGACTTTGCTTCTTTATCGTTTTTCGCTTTTCTTTATTTTCTTTTGAACGCAGGAAATGAAATGAAATTGCTTGAAAGAGAACCAGAAGAAAAAGAAAATCAACTACACAATTCCTATTCAGGGCCACAGAACTCATTTAAGTATGCTATTATACGCTTGGACGGTCCAGTCAATATTAGTGAACATCTATCTGGAAAAACCAGCTACAGCAGAACTACGACTTCAACTTGCAATGTCATGAAGATGTGAAATAAGTTACTATCTAAGCTCTCGTATTTCAAGAAGAAATACGTCAATGCCAATATGAAATCAATGAAAAGCACCAGGATGAGGTTTCTCATCACTAATTAATCATCGAACATCACCGAGTGAGAACCCGCGTCGATTACCCTTCTTCCGTGCAAATGATTGTGTTTTTACAGGAGGAAAGATTGAGAGGAAAAAACAAAGACAAATTAGGATTTGAGAGATATATAGTCACATAGAGCAGTCGGGTCTAACATCAGAAAGGTCTGGATGATTAGGGGATGCCAGCGCACACAAAGCAGCTCTCCTGACAGCATCCACAACCTCATTACTCTGGCCCAGCAGCAGTATGCCCCCACCATTAACCACTAAATGAAAGACCGCCAACCGTGATTACTGAGGGGAAGTCCCCTGTCGTCATGGGGATAAGAGCGCCCTACACACACACACACACAAACTCACACTTGTACAATAGCTATTTGAAGGCCGCTTATGAAGAGGTGATTGAGGCAGAAGTGGATATTTCACACATCATCAGTCATGACCGTCAAACTCGGGACATGAAGCAAACTGTTACAACACATTGCCTGCATTGCATCAAAAAACATCCTTAACAATTGCCAGCATGTCTCACTTGCTTCATGTACAGATCACATGAAGCTTTCAGCGCCACCTTCACGTAGCAGAAAGACCTAATAAGCATGAGGGAAACAGCATCAGAGTCCTTGAGTCAAGGATATCACACCCAGTGCTGCAGAAAAGAAGGCCTGGCTCCATAAGGTAGGAGGACTAATATATCTGCCCAACACAGACCAAGCTACAAGATCAGCTGCTCTCTGATCACTGACAAATCACATCCACACACACACCAAAAGAAGAAGAAGCTGATGCAGCAGTACTCACGGTCATTGCAGTGTGTCCCTGTGTACGATGTCATAGAGCAGTCACAAGTGAAGTTCTCCCACTGCTGGATACACACACCCATGTTGGCGCATGAGTCTTCCTGGCAGGTGGTGCTTGGGCCTGAACAGAGGCGGGAGGGAAAAGGAGAAAGGAGGAGATACCACAGGTACACCGTCAAGCAACAGTAAGAGCTTCAGCAGTGCTGAAACTTAACAATGCAGGACCCATGCAGACGAAATGCACTCTAGAGAAGTACGTAAAGAGCAGATCAAGGAGCAAACAGTGCCACCACATGAAGCCTAGCCCAACCTCAAGTACAACACACTTAAACAATATGTTTAATCCTGTTTCATGCTGGGTAACGCAGCAGTCACATCAGTATTTCCTCTGGCTTAATTAGCATATAAATGCTTGGTTATGGTCTCCTCTGCATTTATTGCATGTTACTGCAGATGATTTGGACCCTGGTGGGGCTGATGTGATGACACTGTCAACATCCCTTAAATTCCTTCTTGTGTGCAGGTAGACTTGCATGCAACTTTTGTCATTCCAGCATGTATCAAAAAAGTTTTATCAGAGTAAAACTTAGAAAGCTGCATTCCCTCTGTGAACAAGCAAGACGAGACATAAAAGGAACCTTGTAACAAATGACTCATGGATTAAAACCCCATTACACAAAAATTGCATCAAAGTGGCCCGGCAGTATCCCCCCCCCCCAAACATCTCTTTCACTGTGGAAACAGTGAACACCAGACACACTAGACAGACAGAATTCACGAAGAGCAGAGGAGAAAAGAAACGCAAATAGCACCTGTGCATATCCTCATGTATGCACTTCAGTCGGACAGGAGTTGAGGAGGGTATTCAAAGTCAAACTGGATGTGTGTTTGTTATTCCTCTGCACCACACATAGCTCTCACTTTTGAATACTTATACTGAGAGGGAATGTAGATAAGGACAAGCGCACAGCATAGATAACAAGATAAACAATTCCCCACTGAAGACAGACACAAGGGGAAAACCTTGGCAGAAACCTTTCTGATAACCACAGAAGAACAAATACAATTGAATCAAGTAAAATGAAATTAACAATCCAAATAAATGACAGACGAATACAAGTAAACAATGCTTGCGAGCAATTGCCTTGAGCAAGACAATGTGAAGAGAAGAAGACATTTGAAGTTTGCCGACTGAAAGCGCATTTACTGTGTAATGTACGGTAATGGCAGTCAACCACGCGCCTCCCTGACACTGTGTACATTTGTGTATTTCTGGATCCGTTCAGCGTGAAGCTCACGTTTGTACGCACACATCGGCACTTGTTTGGCAGTACAAGCGCTGGAGAATTTTGCTGTGTTGGAATGTCGCAGCAGGAGGCCGTTCGCTCTCTGAAAAACACTCATCTGGGTAAAGTAGCAAACATGACGGGTGTTTGAAAAAATAAAAAGAGAGACAGAGAGGACGGATACATCAGCGCCACACTGACGGTGCTTAAATGTGCAGTGACAGGCTCTTTCTGGCGTCTATGCCAGTCTGTGAAGTGTCATAACTGGCACTTTCTTACAGGAACACAGTATTCCCACAAACTGTCTCCCTGCCTCTGTTTTTAGAATATCTACGCAACTGACACACATTTCTGAACATTATTTACATGACTTGATCCCTATATATATATATATATATATATATATATATATATATATATATATATTTATATATATCTATGTATCTTTGCATGTTGCCAATGATTTTATTTTAAGGACAATCCAAATTGTTGTATTGATTATACACTGTACTTATGCAGGGCCTTGGACTGAGCTTCCCTATTGTCTTTGATACATGAGTTTGTTTTCTCAATACAAATATTCACCATTGGATCTTAAAGCTTCGGTATATCTTCGGTATAAGCACACAACTTCATCTGTCTTACTGTTCCAACTTTCTTTATTGTCCTTCAACCTATTGTGGAGGTTAGAGGGGAATAAAACATACTAAAAAACCTTTAAATATTTGTTTATAAATGTGAAAATCTGAGTCTTGTCAGGCTTCATTCACCCTGCACCAGCATGTGTAAGAAAATACAGCAGCCATGCAATAATAGCTTTTTTCTTTGTAAGCAGTTGTTTTGCCTGCCAGTTGTCTCTGTTTTGTCTTTTTCATATTCATGTGTCTTTTTCAGAAAGCAAGTGACCTCTGCGGCACAAAGGGGGATGTTATTGCCGTGGTGACACCCACAGTGCATTGCACACAGCAGACTTTCAGACGAGCATGCCTCCAAGAGGTTAAGTCTAACCCTCTACCTTGCAGGTCAGCTTTGGTGAAACCAACTTTGTTAGCGCAGAAAGAACATAACAAACAGAACAGAGCAGAGCGGAAAACAAGAGTAAAGGTTAGTGAGGGACCAACATTGTTAGTGTTTTTCTTAAAACTTGGACAAGTTTGTGAGTGCAACACTGGCTGTTGGTTTAGTGAAGCTTGTGCTGGTAAAAAAATTGCTAGTTTTTATAATATATGTTATTTTAGTATGTTTCTTTTTAAATATCTTAAAGTATGCCGCTCATCTCTGTTGGGGTGGCTTAAAACCTTCTGCTGCCCTCTACAGGAAATGTGCACATATCTATTGCATCTATTGTAACACTATTAAAAACTAATAATTTATTAAACACTAATTTATGTAGGTCCAGTTACTGTTGGCATGACAGGTTGCTATAATAATTTATGTGGATGGGAACAACCTCAACACAAATCAGAACACTGTTTATTAAATGCTCAGCGGCTCATTTAAGCTAGTTTGTTTTAGAGTGGTATTTTCGGGGGTTGCAGAAAGAAAAACAAACAAAGGTTAATGACAACACAAGCTTCTTTAAGGGGGTCAACTGTAGCTACTTGAACCTATTAAATAATCCATAATTTTCATCACTTTAGTAAAGCATGGATGCATTTAAAGAGCCCGTATTATGCTAAATCCACTTCTTTGTCATTTTTTGTACAAACCGGTGTATGGAAATAGAAGTTAAGTTAGCTTCTTTCATACTCCCAAGCAGGAGACATTTTGGGGCTAATTAATCAGCAGGACAGTCCTAGAGACATTATAAGAAACTTCTTTTAAAGTATTTTTATGGCAGTAGGGGATTGGATGGTGCTAAAGTAGTTCCCGCTACCACAGAAACGTACCCGACAAATGGAAGCGCTACATCGCAACTGGTCGTTTCTTAGGAGGGTCTGTCTGCACACAGACATGCTACTTCTATGAGCTACATGGTTTTTCAGCATTAACAGGCACATTTGGGGCGAGTGCAGTGACCTGTTTTTGAGCCCCAAACGGGATCTTTGCGTATTTCACATAAACTGGTGTAATTATTTTGTTTTTAATACGATTATCATAAAATATATTGATGCAACATAAAAAGCTAAGAAACTATAATTAAAATAACAGAATGCCAAATTTCTTCTATCTTTTAATGTGACAAATGCCTAGTGTAAAAAAAAGAAAGTAAGTAGGATTAACAATGCTGGCAAATAGCTGTAAGGGCAACAGAGGAACTTTCTAATTAGACTAATAAATCACACACGGCAGGTCATGATTCTTTTACGCTACAGGCCATCTGTACCTTCACAGCCACGCTCAATCTGCCCGCTACGGAAAAGGGCATCGTTGATGAGGTCTGGCAGGCGGCCGTTGAGGTCAACTGAGGCCAAGCAGCCCTGGAAGCCCTCTCGAGAAACCACCAGCTTAGGGAGGTTCTGGTACATGTTGGGTCCCAAACCTCCAATGAACAGGTCACCTGAAGGAAGAACGGGAACAATGATAAGACAGATGAAGCGAGCAGATATTAGTTTTGTTTGGGGGGAGACTACTCGATTAAACTCAGCGCTCTGAAACGTAATTAATCTAATAAATAAAGGAGCAAATGTTTGCTGGGAGAAGATTTTAAAATAATGCTCTGTTGAAAAATGATATATATACCAAAAATGACACATACTGACTGAGACCTTTGCTCAGACTAGATAAATATAGTGTGAATCTTCCCCATTTCACGCTGGTAGACTCAACAATCCTTCAGCACCACAGCAGAGATAACATGCCATCCGAGTTTGTGCCATTCGATCACCTAATGTACGTCCCTACATTGCTTTACAAGATGTCTGCTCTGCTTTGTTCGTGGGCACGTTTCAATGGATTAGACATGACGTTAGATGCTACAAATACTTTTCTTAAGTGAAACGAACAATCTTTAGCTTGTTTCATTTCTACCTGTCAAATGCTTCTTGTATGCGAGTGTCTGCTGTTGTGTTGATTTAAATGCCACAGACAGATGTATACATTTGTTTTTGTGACTTGTTAGAAAAGCTCTTTCATGCATTCTTATTCACCCAAAGCAGAGATGCGGTACCTTTAAGGTCAAGATTCTTGGCCCCGTTGACATTCTGTGTGACTGACTTTGAGTCCACCTTGAGTGTGTGTGTGTTGGAAGCATCCCGCGTGATGACCACGTTATGCCACTGGTTATCGTTCAGTGGGTTGTCACTGTTCCCTTTTAAAAGACTCGGCCCATTTCCCAGGTCGAAAACATAGTGGATAAACCTGGCAGATAGGAAACACATCATTATGTGGACATATCAGAGTGTGTGTGTGTTTATATATTCACAGACTGGTTAATCTTAGTGGAGAAACTCTCACAGTCATGTCACACCGCTCTGACAGTAATGGGAGTTAAACTGATAAAGAAAGCTAATCTTCGCTGCAGTACAAAGATATTTATGCTTTTACAGGCCCACGAGAGGTGTGACAGGGAATTAAAATCAATACTTGGTTAGGATAGGAGAGTTCAATTAATAATGCCTTAAGAATCCAGAGCTGCCATTTTAAATGCAATAGCTGTCTCCAGACTACAGTCGTGAAATAAAACATTGTCTCCCACTGACCCTTTGACCAGTTCCACAGCAATGAAGTCGTTCCCGTCTCCACTGTTGAAAATGATAAAACCGTCTGGTGAGGTGGTTTTGAACTGAAAGAAGAGGTGCATTGTGGTATAGGCCTGAAGAGTGGCTAAGCCCAGGTAGCTGGCCTTGGTCTTGAAGGTCACTGGATCAGCGATGATGAAGCGCATGCCGAAACGTGCATTGAGCTCGCAGAAGTCGATGTCCCCATTCTTGCACATGTCGATGTACTGCATCCCATTGAACTTCAGGCTCTGTGGGGAGAGTTAGAAATAAACTGTGTGAATCATACTTACGTACATTTAAATCATCTTAACCACAGTTTATACCTGAAGATGACCAATGAAGGAGGAGGGAGCAGAAGAGACAAAGCGTCGCTCAGTCAAGATGCCCGTCTCAACGTTATTAAATTCCAGGCGGGTGTGGTCGCCCGCCATCTGACCTGAGGAGGGAAGAGACAGCAGGTGAGGCCAAATGAAAAAGGGGCCAAAGAGGAGGAAGGGTAACGCCTTTATCCCACTGCAGCACACATTCACTTGTGTCATGCAAATCCAATCAATTGTTAAGTAAAGGCAAAAACAGACAAATGGAGAAGTTTTAAAGTTCCAAAAGCGAATACAAATGTGTTTATCCACTGACACGACAATATATGGAGACAAAATGACTCAAGAATTTGGAAAAGACTTATATTATATATCAGATATTCACATAACCAAAAGAGGAATACCTTCAGCCATGTCGTCATCCACAGTCAGTTTGAAGTTTTTACCCCGGCGGACCACTCGTACAGAGTGCCACTCATTGTCGTTGAGCTTTTGTCCGGCATAAAGAACTTCAGGACCTTTGCCTGAAGAGGAGGGTTAATTAGTCAAGGGATGGGGGAGGGCACGCGTACAAACCAAATCTTTTTTGTTTTCACAAATTGTTTTTTAAAAAGACTTAAACTATTTACCAGGAAGAAACTTCTACTGACTAATTAAGGATATTTTGATAATAGGAGGGTAAGATGTGGAGATCAGTTTCAAACTTAGATTGACAGAGAAAAACAACAGAACAAACTTTAGCTGTCTCCTAAGTGAAAGAAAATGTTGTGTGCTGTTGCTCATGCAAGGACTCACAATCTGTGACTGACATATTTCATGTTAAATGTATTGCTATAACTGAGGACCTTTCTCATACCCTGCTGGCTGATTGTTTGGTTTTCAAGTATTCTGACAGAAATCAGATTTATTTGTTAATGTCAGTTAAATACAGACAGTATATGCTAACGATTAATACAATTCATAAAAATAACCACTAGAGGGCAGTCTAGCCCCACTAAGATTTTCTGCAGGCCATTCAGGAATAGTGGAGCTGCTGAATAATCGTGAAGCAATGATTTTCAATTGAAAATAGGAGTGTTGTTCAGTCACGTAGTGACTTCTTGGCTGGGATTAACATTTCTGTCTACAAATTCAAGTCCTGTGTGATTTTCAACAATTCAAATCACAACTTTCCCTTAGCTTGGTGCTGCTGCATTGTAACTTGTCTCCAGAACGCTTTGTAATGCTGTGAATTAACTTTGATGCACTGCAATCCTAAACTGCAATTACTGCAGCATGTCCATTTACAGTGGGGTGCGTAAATTTGGGCAGCCTGGTTCATCTTCATGATTTTCCTGTATAAATTGTTGGATGTTACAATAAAAAAATTAAATTAATATATAATTATATCATATATCATATAGGAGACACACACAGTGAATTTACAGTAAGTGTGCAAGATTTGTTTACAAATTTAGGCAGGTGCATAAATTTGGGCACCGTTGTCATTGTTCACTATCGTGGTTTATAGAAAGGACACAAAAAGCTGTCTCAGAGATTTCAGCTGTCTATTTCCACAGTTAGGAACATATTGAGGAAACTGAAGACCACAGACACAGTTCAAGTTAAGGCTCAAAGTGGAAGACCAAGGAAAATCTCAGATAAACAGAGCGACGACTGGTGAGAACAGTCAGAGTCGACCAAAGGGGACGACATCATCTTCTGTCCTGCAGACGGAGTCACTGTGCATCGTTCAACTATTCTGCACACTTTACATGAGGAGATGCTGTATGTGAGAGTGATGCAGAGGAAGCCTTTTCCCTTCCAACAGCACAAACAGAGCAGCTTGAAGTATGATAAAGCACATTTGAACAAGCCAGCTTCATTTTGGTATAGAGTGCTGTGGACTGATGAAACTATAATTGAGTTATTTGGGCAAAACAGGGGGCATTATGCACGGAGGAAAAACACCTGCTACCTACAGTAAAACATGGTGGTGGCTCCATCATGCTGTGGGGCTGTGTGGCCAGTGCAGGGACTGGGAATCTTGTCAAAGTTGAGGGACGCATGGATTCCACTCAATATCAGCGGATTCTGGAGACCAAGGTCCAGGATTCAGTGACAAAGCTGAAGCTGTGCCGGGGGTTGGATCTTTTAACCATAAACACTGCTCAAAATCTACTAAGGCATTAATGCAGAGGAACAAGTACAACGTTCTGGAATGAATCTTTGTCCCCAGACCTAAATATCATTGAAAATCTGTGGTGTGAGTTAAAGAGAGCTGTCCGTGCTCGGAAGCCATCAAACCTGAATGAACTAGAGATGTTTTAAAAAGAGGAACGGTCCAAAATACCTTCAGCCAGAATCAAGACTCTGGAAAAGGAGGATCTACTAAATATTGAGTATATTTCTTTTTTGTGGTGCCTGAATGTATGCACCTGCCTAAATTTGTTTAAACAATTATTGCACACTTTCTGTAAATCTAAAAATGTGTCTCCTATTTGATATATTTAATTCATTTTTTTTATCATAACAACCAATGATTTTTACAGGAAAATTATGGACATTGACAAGGTTGGCCAAACTTACGCAGCCCCCAATATTACTTGTTGTGACAAAGCCCAAGACTAATCAGTCGTAAACAGGCATCTAGAATCAGCGACTTCATTAAAGAAAATTACACACACACACCAAAGGCCTCTATTTGTCCTCTGATCCTATTTCTTAATCACTTTCTTCTCTACAAGGTTGTGAGCACTAAGACAATTATGAAGAAAAGAGTCCTTTCCATGAGTAAGAGCTTGGCTGTTGACACCTACAATATTACCTATCTACTGAAGTAAAAAAAAGGCAAAAGTAAGTGAGAAACAAACATATAATACATGGTGAGTAGAAGAACAACATAGTCTACAGAGTCCCAAAGTACAACTGTTCAGTAAGTAGCTATATGTACGCAGGAAAAGATTAAAAACTAGTTGCCTAAATTAATTTGAGAAACAGGTTATTTAAATTATATAGCGTACATTACATTTGCATACTTTTGATCTCTGGCTATTACTTGATTTCCCTCTTATCTGAGAAATCCTCTTATCAGTTTCCTGCATTCACATATTCCTGCTCTTACATCTAAGTAACAGGCTACAGCAAAACATTGACTGAAGGAAGAAGGCTGCAGAAGAAGAATGTTGACTTACTGGTGTTACAGTTTATCCTGACACAGTCTAGATAGGGAGGGGAGAATAAGTGACAGATGAAATCGCATCCTTCAAGGTTACAGCTGCAGACATCCAAGAGCAAGAAAAGCCACCTTCCGGGGACGACCACATGACGCAAGCGACCATTTTAGCCCTATATTATTCCACTAACGGTAAACCAGTTTAATCCCAATGCCAATTATTTGAATGTTGTGGCGAGTAATGTTGTACAAATACTGGTCAATTTTGCTGTGTGTTTTCTTATATTTAGTTTGGTCATTACAGGTATACTAATAGCATCATATGACTTATTATTCCACCCCCAAAATAACATCATGTTCAATAGTACATCTCAAAATGGTCACTTGCAACAACAGTGCCACATCGATTTCGCAACCCAGCAACTGAAGCCAAAAAAAATTCAGGCTGCTGTCAGCCGTGAAATTAAGCAATTTTTCTCAAATTTGTCATTAACCTTTAGCATTGCATTGAAACCCCAGTATTCAACTTGTGATGGGAGGTGCTGGTTGAAATCCATGTGACCAGGCTGGTCATGTGTCGTCAACCGCTGCAGAAAAGTGGGAGCAAACAACCTCGAGCCACCCAGCACCAACACCGTACACAGGCCTAAAGAGCTCCTTTTCAGAAGGTAGTGTGTATGTTAGAGAGATAAACTGAAGAAAGAAAACATGAAAGGCGTGCGTTAAAATCATGAAATGTAGGCTACATATAATTCTATGTTTTTAGCAGCTGTGCAAACTGAATCCATTGCGTTCTATAGTTACAGGTTATATTGAGATACTTTGTATGTGCTTATGTTTTATGACATGGGTTTCTAGTCTGGGCTTGCTGGTATACAGGCCTGCACTCTACTTAAATGTACCACTCATGGCACCATCTGCAGGCACACTGGTTGCTGTGGCATCGGGCTGTTTGCCAGATGGGCCGCAGGCTCAGGGCCTTTGAAGGGGTGAGTGCCATCTTTGAACAAGGCATGGGAGATGCCAGCTAGACCGAGGGTTACTAATGGACAGAGAGGAACATGAACCTGCTATCATGAGAAAAAACAATAAAAAAAAGACCACAGTAACAGACCCACATGATATGAATGAATTCGTAAGTGCAGCTCGAAAATGTACAAATGCTTACCTGCCATTCTGAATCGATGGCAGAATGTAATCTAAAATGTAGCTATCTGAACAATGCTTGGCTGACAACCACATCGGTTCTGACGGCAGTTCTCTGGTAAAAACCTATTCATACGCAACAATGGAAATGGCTAAAATGATCTATGATCTGTTCAAAAGATGTGCTGCAGAGCATGGGTAACTTCGTTAAGTGTTAGATTGATGAATATAAAAATCTACAAAGACATCTAAGCGGCAACGCAGAAAAACTTACAGTTCAGGCAGGTCAAAAACAAAGCATGCAATTACAAAGACAAACTGCAAAAAACGGTTTAGTATGGTGTCAGGTCTAGACCATAAAGAAAAATAACAAAAAAAGAGAACAAAAAAACAATAAGGCTTCCCCCCCAACTCGACAAGCGGTGAGCCAACGGGGCGGTTTATACGATACCTAGGTTGACCGTCAGTTTGACCCTTCCACTGTCCAGCTCCAGCCTCAATGTGTCTGCTGACTCGCGGGACGTGGCGGCCATGAGGAGGCCAAACGCCCGCTGGGACATGAAACGGAGGGAGACGTCCTCTGCCTCGGTGTGCATGACATTTGGTATCACCACCTTCATGTACATGCTGCCATCGTAAGACAGAATCGAGGCCTCTGTGAGAAAAGAAGGCACATGTATTTATGAAGGAGTATGGAGGCTGGTGTGGTGATGCTGTGTCCATGAAAACAAAAATATAACAAATACTGTGACACGTTGCGTTTTCTTCTGACAGCTTTCAATACGATGTGCTATGAAAGCAAATACACACAGACTCTGTGAAGAAAAGTGAACTTAATTTAAAGTTGGAACTCTATTTCCCTTATATTTTATCAATGGGAAACACAAACATACATGTCCCACAGGCGTATTCATCATCCACCGAGTGACAGCCTATTGTCTGGGAGCTCGGGCTGAGGCACACATTGCTCAGTGTGCAGAAAATTAAATCATCATACCACTTCCTACTCCTCTGCTGGCAACTCCCCTTTATAGATGCTGCCTGTTGTCTTTACTCTAATAGTGAAATCTAGTGTGGAAATGTCAAATCAGTGTGCAATACGCAAATACAACCATCCGCTATCTTAACAAAACATTTGTCTTTACGCGAAAGACAAAACACACACGTTTGCAGGTAAGTAGAAACAGTACAAGGTTCAGAGGCTGCTGGGCTGGACTATTCTGTTCCCTTCTTATGTCCTGGAAAAGAAGGAGAAAACCAGAGAGAGTGTGGCCCAGAAGACTGTCAGCAGACTGGAGGGCTCTTGGGGAGAGAGAGTCCGATTAAAAAGGGTAGCCAACCATAAAATACCTGTTTTGACACCTTAGCTTTTAAAAGAAAAAATAGCTCAGTGGCCTCAGCAATTCACCACCATTTGGATGTATCTAGGGAAATGCTCAGGGTGTAGGTGAGCATTTTTGGAGCATCTCACAAGAGGGACTTTATACCTGTAAATGATGCAATGTCACATTTCACATGCTGTTTGCTGCTGCAGTTTTTTCTTTCTTAAACAAGGTCCTCTGAATAAAGTGCCAGTTTCGGGCTGATTTGTAGAGACAAAGATTTAGTCATGCAAAACGTAACGTATTGGATTTTGCCTCATATAAATGGCATGTGATATGTTGCAAAATTCATATGAAGGCAGTGAGGGACCATTTGTCTCTCCAAGCAGTGCACTGCTGTAAAACTCCCACATTCGTCTGTGTTGCTTTTAGGGCTGTTGTAAAATCCATTCTATCAACAAGCTGTTGACTGGGTGGGTACAGTAGCCTGGAGGACCCTGATTGTTCTACTCCATTTTAAATTGCACAGGCTCCCTGCATCTCTGCGCCCCCTTCCTTCTCGTGCACATCCATATTACCAAAAAAAGAAAAAGTCCCACATGCAGGCACCCTAGCCAGTCCACAGACAGGTCCCCTAACTGACTGAGGCATTTATTGATCTGTGTGTCCCTGACTCACACCAGAGGAAAAAAAAAAAGAAGAAAACACAGTGAGGCAGTCTGCAGTTCAGACAACTCAAAGAGACAAGGAAGGACAGGATAAATACCCTATAAAACTAACTGTGATGAGTTTGAGCAGATTTGGCACAGTGCCCTAGGAAAAGTATTTCTGGAAATTGGTTTGAATGTTTGCAGCTATGAGAATTCGACATTGGGACAGTAGAAGTGGGTTTGACACTTTAATAGCAGAAATACTACTCTACTCTACTCTACTTAGTTATAATAGAGTCATATGTTAATATGTAAACACAATATAATACGTTTGCTAATTAGCAGCTGAGGCTGAGGAAGATGTTTTCAGTTTTGCAGGTATTTCATCGTAATCTGTATCCTTCCCTACTAGTATACTAATATGCTAGTCTGCTTCACAAACAAACTGTATAATATGGCTTTTCACACACAATGGCTGCAAACGTTAGTGGTCTGTTCAGGTACGCAGCGGCCACCATCATGTCTAGCTGTCATCCATCAGCTGGGATCATCTGTGTTGTAGTTAAATGGCTTTTTATTGTCTAAAGGAAGAGGGGAGGACATTTCGGAAGAGGTCGAACTGGTTCACTTAGAACCACCGGGGTGGAAGTTCAACATCAGAATCAGAATCAGAATCAGCTTTATTCGCCAAGTATGTTGTACATACAAGGAATTTGCTTTGGTCTTTTGTAGCTTTGAAACATGAAAAATATTTAGATAACCAACCGGGACAGAATCACTTCTCACATTTCTCTTCATTTGTCAAACGTACAGCTTTTTGCACACATTCAACTTTGAAATGAGAACAGTAACCGATAGTGGTGCAGACATGAAAGATTATTTCCCCTCAGCAGTGTTCTCCTTTCTATGGTAAACATTGGTAGCCTGCCTACAGTTCTGCAGTACTGAGCACAAAAAATACAAATTGACACACTTTGTAATAAACTTAAATTTGCTTTACTGAATATGATTCACTTTGAGGAGGTTTAAAGGTGATTTAGTATTTTTTTGTAAACTGGGTATAGGACAGAGTGTGCAGGTCAAACTAAACTGATATGCCCCTATCAAGTAGAAATGAGACAACTTACATTAAAAATTAATGCTGCACAAAACTAATCATACATTAAATCATTAATGAGTCTTAATAACTTCATGTGACAGCTAATACAGGAGGCAGGATTGTGGTGCTTCTGAGTAACAGGTGGTGTAATCCCGGACTTATTACTGTGAAAATACGTCTCTTTAGCCCGGACATTGAACTGTTAGCCTCCAGTCTGCATCCATATTTTCTGCTGAGGGAGTTTACATGTGTGATTATCATCACTTCATAAATCCCTCCGTCAGCTGCATTGGATGTAGCAGGTCATTCACTCCAACTGGTGACTACAAACTCAGCATCCAGCATAATAACCACAGGAGACTTTAACCACACGTCTCTCATTAGGGTCATTCTTATTCTCATTCTCCCAACTTTTTACAACTTCATCAACTGCTCTACCAGAGATAAGAAGACTTTAAATTTACTTTATGCAAGCGTGAAGGATGCATACACCTCTACTGCTCTGTCCCCCCTCGGCAGATCCGACCATAACCTGGTTCACCTCGCCCCGCTACACTCCTGTTGTTCAGCAGTAAGAAGAGTCAGTTGAAGGTGAAGCTGAGGGAGACTAAAGACACAGGAGCACCACATGGGACTGTCCCCCCACCTTTCCTCTTCACGCTGTATATCTCTGACTTTCAGTACAACACAGGTCCTGGACCGGTTTGTCGAACGGTGTGGGAACAACCACCTGACCTTATATGTAACTAAAACAAAGGAGATGGTTGTGGACTTTGAAAGGAACAGAACCCGTTCATCTCCATCTTTGGAGAGGATGTATAGGTGTACAAATACCTGGGTGTCCACCTTGACAACAGACTAAACTGAAAATGTAACACAGAAGCTGTGTACAGGAAGGGGCAGACCAGACTTTACTTCTTGAGGGAAGCTCAAGTCTCTAAATGTGTGTAAGAGGATGTTGCAGATCTACTACCAGTTCAATATGATTTGCTGCTGTGTGCTGGGGCAGCAGCATCAGAACCAAAGACACCAACAAACTAAACAAACTGATCACGAGTGCTGGCTGTGGGGCCTCCACTGGAACCGTTGGAGCAGGTGGGGGAGAGGAAGATGTTCATCAAACTGCTGAACATCAGAGAACAGTTCACATCCTCTTCACAGCTTGCTGCTCAAACAGCAGAGCAGCTTCAGTCTTAAACTTCTTTAGCTCCGCTGTGATAAGGAAAAATTAATCAAATACAAAAATATATGATTTGTGTTATATATGTTAACACGAACAGGTTCTAAAAGTTGTGCAACTACCTTAAACAAACTGCAGCGGCAGCAAGTCCACAGGCAAAAGGAATCACATAGGTGTAACTACTAGCAATAAGATAATTAGTTAACAAGCTAACAAGTTAATTAGCAAACATGCTAACAAGGGCTGAGTCTACCAATTAAAATGTTTATTAACTGCAGGAAATTTTACTATGGTTTACCACGGTTATCGTTTCATCTCTAAAACTGTTTGTGAGGATTATCAGCCAACTCTGCACTACTTACAGTGGGATGCATAAGTTTGGGCAACCTTATAAATGTTAATGATTTTCCTGTATAAATTGTTGGATGTTGAGTATTTAAGGGGGGGAATTTTAGGTTTCCCTCCTCATTGAATATTCTCTAGAGTAGCAACATGGGGTCTCACAACAACTCTCAGATGACTTGAAAACAAAGATTGTTCACCATCATGGTTTAGGGGGAGGACACAGAGAGCTGTCTCAGAGATTTCAGCTGTCTGTTTCCACAGTTAGGAACATATTGAGGAAATGGAAGACCACAGACACAGTTCAAGTTA
>JAUMTR010000016.1:4039245-4084891 GCA_032270685.1 Microctenopoma stevenorrisi
CTGCTGAGTCCTGTCCTGATGAGGTGGCTCTTCTGTGTTGAGCCATGCGTTTGTGGAGCTGCTGTTTGGTTTCTCCTGGAGAACCTTCACAGATACTAAACATTGAGTTCATTTCTTTTCTGTGCTTTTATGCACCTGCCTAAATTTGTTTAAACAATTATTGCACACTTTCTGTAAATCCTCTAGACTTAATTTTACTTCAAATATCACTGTATGTTTCCTATTTGATATATTTAATTGAAATTATTTATCATAACAACCAGCGATTTATACAGGAAAATCATAAACATTGACAAGGTTGCCTGAACTCACTGTATCAGTTCTTCAGCATCTTTTATTTTATAGACTTTTGCAGGGGTTTGTTTTTTCATTAGTCTTATCACTCTCGTCAACCCCACTTCCTGTGGCAGTGCTGCACCAGTAACCAGACAGAACCCCAACAAATTGGAGAACTCAGTGGAGATTTAAGTCTTTAAACAACCACAGATTTTACTCAGATGATGGTGGTGACCAAAATGGACCAAAAAGAAATGTAAACATCAGACTTCATTCATCAAATGTAGAGTGGCACAGCTGAAAACAAATGCTAATATTGCTAAGAGTCAGCTATTACAGCTGGTTTAGCCTTAAGTTGTAAGGTATAAATTCATATTTAGTTAGACTTTGTTCAGGGGATGATTTCAGTGATATTTACACCATATTTTTCAAATTGACTGCTGCAATACCAGGCAATAATTTTACTGGGCAGTAGGCATTTCAAGTTTTCACCTGCTCATTTGCTACTGTATAATGGTAAATCAGAGTAAGTTATGGTGTCCTGCGAAGCCAAATCGCAGTTGCCATAGCAATGTCAGAGATGTAAAGAAGTGAAAGCTGCTGAACCAAACATTACTTTTTCAGAAGTAAACACCAGGCTCTGCTAAATGTGAAGACTGCTGCTGTGATTATAGTAATTCATACTCAATGTAAAGCTAATAACGGGCCTCGGAAAGATCCTGCAGGTGACTGCACTCAATGCAAATGTGGAGTGTATGTCTTTAGCGATGTATGGATGCACAGCACGACATCTAAAGAGCTGCACACATGCAGGCACACACAAAACAGGGGCACAGTTGCAGCTCAAGTATGTTCTGTTCTGTAAGTTGGTATTTCTTAAGAGAGATATCAGCTGCAATAAGGATGTCATTTCAGATGGTAATTAAGCTGCTACTCGTCAGTCTGTGTGGTTGTGTGTGTGTGTGTTTTGTGTGTTTTCCAGCAGGCCCCACACTTTACATAATTACCAGTCCAATTGAAGCAGAAGATGGAGGAGGAGGAAAGCTATTAAGTGAGGAGCATCACAAATATTCAGGGTACAGAAGAGGGAGTTTGCTAGTCACACAGTTACTGATGCACAGCACACGCAACACACGTGCATGCACAGATGCACACACCGACAGACATAGAATTTAGTTCTGTTCAAATCCTGAAATCGGTTTTCTTTCTCTCAGGTTTTTCTCTCTCGCTGTTCCCATTATTTACTTGCCTTAGCTGTAACGGTGTAGGATTATCTAATCTTTTTTTTCACCTAAAAGAGTGACAGGTCTTTGTTTTGATAAACAAAGCAACAAGGGTCTTTGCTGTCATTGTGCTGTTTCATGTGAATGCCTGTCAACTCTACTGCCACACACAGAACAAAACACACACACACACTTTTGCGGCTGCTGTCAAAAACCTTTTAAGTTCAAATATGAAATCCTCATCTTGATCAGCAAGGATAAGGACACTGCTATGAAATATTAAAAGGCACTAAGTGTCTTTGGCACCTTTCCGTGTACAGACATACAGTACACTGCATGTCTGCATGTGCAAAAACAAACCATATATATATATATTTATATGCACTCACACACTATATTTTTCAGTATGTGCTCATGCAGTGTTTGTGTACTATCTGCATTAACACTAAAGCAGCAGGAAATGCCTGCACTTGACAGAAGAGGCTCTTGGTTGTGGACATTATCCAAAGTAATCCTCATCACATGATTTACTCTGGACACATGTACTCAGAAGCACAAATGCATGCACAAAGACACACACACACACAAATCATGGCTGCAATGCTGAAAATATTACATCAGACTACACTATATGTTTAAAAGCATATTCTATTAGTATAATCCAAAACACTTGAGTTGAAACCACTTAAATAACACACTGGGCAGAATATTTTAAATGCAATAACAGTTTAACAGTACATTAGAGTCATAACATTAATAGTTGTACTTTTACAAAGTTGTACTGTGCAGCTCTCCCTTCTGTTCTTATATAAGTGGTCTTTTATATGTAAAAAAATCTGATCTGACAGGTATATTTATGTACAGTAAGTATTTATTAAATATGTGTCTGACACACTGTAATAATTCCTTATCTATCATATCTAACATACCCTTTGAATCAGGAGCTCCTTCTTCCAAATACTTATGTCCTGGTTCAAATATATTAGAATAAAAAATTTTCTACTTCAATGAAATGAAAATCCCACACAAAGCATGTGCATTCTGAAGTTGGTGGGATCCTTGAGAGTAAAGATGGATTTTTTTGTAGCTACATCAGCATTAAGCTCTTACTGCAGCTGTCTAACTGACAAACATTTTTTTGGCTGAAGAGATAGTTTACCTTTCCCATCAAACACTATTGCTCTATATGTATATATCAGGGTATATACAAAAATTCAGGTGCTGCAGTTGGTCTCTACTGACATGGAGAAGACAATACAGTCTTTACTTGCCGGGTCCTCCAACCACCTGTCTTTGAATTACCCCTTACACATAAAGACGGTTGATTTTGTGCGTTTTGGTGCAAAGAGTTTGAAACGACGTGCGACCACCAAATATGACGTTCGTCTAATTAAAATGAACTAGTCTAATCCCATGGTAAACAAAGTTACGCAACAATTTAACTCCTCATGAAATGACAATTAATACCTTTCAACACTTTTTAATGGCCTTAATATGACCTTTTAATTACCTTTTGATACATTTTAAAACCCAGCGGATAACGAACATAACGAATAAAGGATTTTAGTTTTTTTTGCCCACAACAGTGAACTCACCAGTTTGCCCAAATTACCTTTCACCTACATAACCTCTCTTTTTTTGCCACTTGGGTGGGTGTTTAGGTGACTGAGCTGAAAACTAGAAACACTGCGCTAACACCTTAAGGGTAGCATCTTAGCAAACTGCATGTTTACACATCCAGTACATGGAAAGACATTAGCATTCAATTGGAATACTGTTAATGGAATTTATTATAGCGTGCTGTAATGCTGCATTCATTAAATAAAAAACATCCCTTGTTTTGATCTGGGAGGTGTTCACATATTACATAAGGTGGTTAGCCTGCGTGCTAACCTCGTCACACCAGATAAATTAGCTTGTAAATCAACAGATGATAATCCTATATGCACAGCTGTCTACCTATTTGCGTAACAGGAACATAAAAGGGAAAAATTCATATAGTAGAAATTTCACTACACGCGGGGAACGTCTACGCCATCTTCATCTGTTAATATCATCATTTGGAATCATGTAGGAGCATGATTACAAATCTGTAAGCCTGGGGTTGCTTTTGTTGCGTTTCATGTTTCATATTTAGCAGCTTAAGATGTGGGGGAGTGACATGGTGACAAATAGTACAGTCTGTGTTCACTAAAAACAAGCTGTTTTATTGTTTATTTATTTTAAGTTTGCTTTAGTCTTCTCTTTCCTGTAATGGACTAACAGAGGCGTTGAGTGACACAGCCATAATGCTCTGCCTTAACCCAGATTTAGGAAATGGTACATACTAAGGATTTTGTAGAATGATGTTCCCTTCAGACTGTAAAACTCAGGAAGAGGTCAGTACACTCAGAGGGATTACTAAATATTGTGCCGTGCCCAACCTAAGCAGGCTGAGATGAATTTATCAGGCTATCAAAAATCACAAGGGGTAGTGTAGAGTCAATATGAAACAGTAAGCGGTTTTGTGCATCAGACATATGAATAGGCTTTACACAGGGATGAGGTAAATCCGTAGAGCTTTATCAACATGTGACAGATCTAATCGGTATTGAAACAAGCTTGTGCACACTACTTTTCAAGTATGATTTGTAATGGACATCATACTGTAATATTAATTCTTGCTCTATTGGAGGCCAAAATATTATAATGACTTAATTATTCCCATGGTGTCGCCGGCTTAAATCAACAATCAGTAACGAAGTGGCATTCCTAAACAGCCTAGCTTAGGCTACCATAAGATGGATTATTAAAAGCCAAGTGGCTGTATTTGACCTGAAGGATGTTAAAATAGTGATTAATGACAATTTGTGTTGATTTATAGATGTAAAACTGCTTAGAGGTGGACAGCTACACATATGGACATGGATCAATGTGCGCACGTGTGTATGTATATTACAAGCTGTATGTAACCTTAACCATTAATACCTACACATTTACCTTAACCACTAGCATAAACAGACTTAACGGAACTTTAAAAAATAGTCTCACCTTTACCATTTACTGTGCTAGGATCAACAGTTTAGCAAGGGCACATTGACTGACTCGCTTTTGGAGGCTGAGACTTTAAAGCAAAAGTGAACCACGGAAGTACTCTGTTAGAAAATGACGTGATAGAGGAAAAAGCATCAGTTACAGAGGAAAAAGGGCAGGATGACCATTTCTCTCAAATCATATGATCACAGCCTGACCAAAAACTTACTGAAACTACTCACTGTTTTATGAAACTTTTGCAGGCTGCTGTACGTGCTGGGATATATTGTTGATTCAGTAGCCTGGTAGCTCAATGGGTTAAGCATCAGACTGGAATGCAGAAGGTCGCATGTTCGAAACCCCATCTGACTCCTAGTCTATCCCCTACCAGGCATGTCCTTGAGCCAGACACCCAGTGCTAGCTCCCTGTAACGTTACTTGGGATAAAAGTGTCTGCCAAGTAAACTTAAGTCAGTTTGATTTATGGTTTTGCCCTTTATGAGATTGTTCAACTTGACTGTGCATTCTGGCAATATTGGATAACAATACAGCACTAAAAAAAACATGTGCGCACAGTAGCACTGGTTTGGTTTGATGTGTTTCAAAACAAAAAATTGTGAACTGCATTTTTAGAAATGCTTTTAATTATGGTGACCTCCGTGAAAATGTGAAGATGACAAAGGAGTAGCAGCATTGTAGAGTAGGAAATGTGTAGTGGGTTCTCTATATTTCAGGAAATCTGACTTATATGCCTGTGCTGTAGCAAGGAAACTCTGATCTGACTAACTTCAAGCAGCGTGTTTAACAAATTAAACTGTATTATTATGAAATTGTGTTACTGTTGAGACTCGCATTGTGTTTAGTATTTAAAGAAAATTAAATGTATAGTACAGTAGCAACATTTACAGGAATCAGGGGAGTCATTGCTTAATATTTAGTTTGGTAAGCTATCTACAAA
Organism: Microctenopoma stevenorrisi; assembly: GCA_032270685.1. Classification (NCBI taxonomy): domain Eukaryota; kingdom Metazoa; phylum Chordata; class Actinopteri; order Anabantiformes; family Anabantidae; genus Microctenopoma; species Microctenopoma stevenorrisi. Next base: position 4,044,715 of record JAUMTR010000016.1, read on the forward strand.
CTTTGCCCTAAACTCATACCTTAACACTATAGAAAAAACTCTTACACTTAAGCAGGAAGAAATTCGCAGTATGCACACAAATCAGTGAACTACAGAACCATCGGGGGGCAGCAAAGTCAAAGAGTACCAGCTGCAGTTGACACCAGCTTCTTATTAGACTTGTTAGGAGATGTACCGGGTGGAGATGAAAATGGTGGGAACATGAGCAAAGGGTAAAAATAGACCGAGAATAAGGTGACAAAAAGAAACAACATAATGTGAAAGCAAAAGGGAGGAGAGAGCAACGAGAAAGCAAGAAGAATACGACTAAAGAGAGCAACGGAATCAGTAGGAGGTTAAAGCAAACATATGAGGGAAGTAAATAAAGTAAATGTCAGAGACTATATTAAACATGTTGATCGAGATTACCATGCTGCAAAACAAAGACAAAAGAGTGAGGGTATACCAGAGTGCCTCGTGAAGCACGAAAATAGTCCTAGAAAATGTTGATTCAGGCCATATATTTTAAAATTCTAGCACAGATACTACTATAAACCCCAAAGGTAGTCAAGTACCATCCCAGCAAAGTACTATCTTTATTTTTTTACTGTACTTTCTTTTTATCCTAAAAATAAGTTTGTCTCTCTGGGAACACTGGGTGTGGAGACTTGTCAATTTCTCAAATGGCCGAACACTGAAGGCTTGATTTCCTCTGTGTGTTCTCTCTCCGTCTCTATCACTCTCTTGCTGTGTGTGTGTGCGCATGAGATTGAAAAAAAAAACAAGAGGGAAGAAGAGTTTGCGTGCAAATGTACACTTGTGAGAAACAAAATAGGAGGAAAATGAAATGAGACACAAGACCCGGAAAGCAGGCGAAGATGGATGCAGCACATTTCCATCCTGTTCTGCATAGTGCGCCACAATGAGAGTCAGGGTTTACATAACCCAGCACAGCACCAAAGCACACATTTAATTACAAATGGGGATTAGGGAGCAACAGCATAATGTTCTAAAGCAGCGAAAAAGCAGAAAGGAACTGATCGTTTTTAGCGCGTTAGAAGAGTCTGTTCTTCTCCTGGGTAAACATTGTCAAACAAATCTCTGTCTCTACCACTGTCTCTCTGGCATTTCCAAAAATTCAGTCAACAGTTTGTACTTGTACTCTTTCCCTCCCCATTTCCATCTACCCACTACTACCTCAGCCTTTTCTTGTTCTATTCGTTTTCGCACAGTACTGTTCCAGCACAGGAGCATGACTGTCAGCTTACCACAAGTCTATCTTCTGGCGCCGTGGGCAGGAAACACCATCTTTAATGGAAGGCAACTCAAATCTTCTCAGTGGGAGAGGGGAGGACATTACAATCTGTGTCTCCACTGCATGTTTTCAGAGAAATTACCACAGCTGGCATCCAGAGAAATTAAAATTCAATCTACACAACCTCCAATCACTAAAGACTGTCCCTCTGCAAAACCATCAGCTCAACAAATGCAGATGGGAAGAACAGGAGGAGGCAGGAAGTGCGGGGACATTTGATGAATCCATATCAGGATGAAAACCAAAAAAACAAGCGTCGTAGAGCATTACTGTGTCCATAGCCGAACCACAGAACTTAGCTTGAAAAACATGTGGCACACTAGATAATGTAAAAGATACTAAAGTCATTATTCTGCCCATTTTAATGATCACTCAGTGATGGAAAACAAATGGAACAAAGCTGATATGAGGAGCGAACAAAGGGGCTCTTTATTTCCCCTCGCCTTTTGGGACTGAGATATATTTTAAAAATTGCAGGCCGAGCACAATATAACCACCTTTCACTTCAAATGAAATAGGATTAATCTACCATGCTTCCCTAGGCTGTGAAACTGTTCAAACACACACACACACACACAAAATGAGGCACACAAAATCTCAAAAGCTAGGCTCAGCCACGGACAGAATATGCAGAAGACTAAGAAAAAAACAGCATGTCATGTGAACAGGACGGCACACTCACACGTCTAAGCTTATCTATGGGATCAAATCAACATCACAAAGATTTTACAAACAACGTTTTCAATGTTTGTCTCTCTGTAAATCTGATTTTTAATTGTATGAACACATTTGTGAGTCTGTAAAACCTCCTGTGAGTTTGTACAGACATTGTTCAGTAAATGGATCCTTGTAAAATATCTCTATTGTGAAAAGGTCTGTTTGCATTTCTGCAAGTAAACACATGGTTTAATTTCCCTATTATCAGCTTATCTGATAATATCTGATATTGTCTTCTGTAGCGTGGAAATAATACACAAACTAATTGGACAAAAGATCGCGCTGCGGCCAGTGTGTGTCGACGTTTATTCCCAGCTCTGTAGCCCAGTGGACGTGCTGCTGACCCAGTTATTACTACTATTCTAGCGCTAGCTGCTAGCATTAGCTCTCCAAGGCTAGCTCTCGGAGTGTGCAGTTGCGAAGGTGAACTTTAATATTCTTAATACCAGACAACAAATATTAAAGTTCACCTCTGCAATTATTTTCAAAGCTACATGGTCTTGTTAAGAGGGATCCTATTATTAGCAATATTTGTGCTTTATTTATTTGCTTTAAATAAACACTAAAATGCCATTGTACCTTTCAGGACCTGGCGTGCGACAGGGAGAGTCTGCCCCGTGATTGGTTATGGCTGACCATGACTGACCAACTAGACTGAAGCGTCATTGTGACGTTGACTTGATTCCATACTACACTTTAAATAAACTTGGCTGTCACAAGTGTTGTTTGAAGAGCCGAGATCCAGAGGAAGGCTCAGATATGTATATTTTGACATGTATCTATTGGTTCACAGGCTCAGCATGTATTGAACATTTCAGTCTTACAGCACCTTGACACATTTATTCTAAACTCAAAATATCACAGTGACTGCTGGCACCTTTCAGGATATAAGGACTTAAAATATATTATTCTTCCCAAGAGAAAATATACTAAATTCATTGATATGTAGGTGACATATGCTTATGTGTGGTTCTTTTTTGAGGTATAAGCCTGTCACTTCTTCAACATGCCCACCCTGGTAAAGAAACAAATATTTCTAGTGAAATCAAGACCGCTGATTTATCTGTGGACATAAAGAGCGGCTTAATTGTGTCACTGCATTGCTGGTCACAAACAGTCCTGGATATATTATTGTAACTAAGGCCAGTGTGATATACTGTGTTAAGATTAGTTGTAATTGGGAACTGCAGGTGCAGCTGCTGCTGATGCTTCAAATCTACCACCTGGAGTGAGCCACGGAGGCATCATGAGCTAAATGATGCGAATCAGTTACCACATCCAGAGCCTGTGAGCCTCTGTCTGCCTGTATGTGTATGTAATCGTCAGACTGATGAGAGCTATTTGATGTATTTTTTATTTCTTCTACTTAACATATTGTTTTCTTATAACAATAATAATTCAAATAAAGACAAGAGTTAGCTAACAGTGCTTTTAAATTGTTGTTTTTAATGTCATTCTCTTTTCTTCTTCACACTTTCAACCTTCCTCATTCTGTGTATGTATGCAAGCACTGGCATGTTAGTCATGGCAGACCTCTGCTAAGATAAACGTACTGCCAAAGGTGGTTATCACCTGTTTTCAGTGTGAGACGGTTCTGACAAAAGATGAAAGCACGGGAAATAGAAGAGGTGAAAGGGGGCTACCAAAGAGGAAAGGGAAGGGGCACCAATTTCCTTCATAAAAGGCTGAGAACCAACGTGAACACAACGTTTCAGTTGTTTTCTACAAATTCTTGTAGCAGAGGAAACGGACATAAACAAGAAAAAAGGAAGATAACACTATTTTCACATTAAGTGACAGAGCAAAGGGCAGCACCGACCGCTTAATCACAATTCTTTAGCTTCTAAAGGTTTCCTCAGCTTTACTTCTCTGGGTGGATATCTACGGCATCCACTTTATGATAACAGGGAAAAAGGATCTGCAAGGCTCCAGCGGTACATCTCATTCTATCTCACTCAGCTATAATGGCTTTCGCAAATGCCAACACCTAAGCTGAAAATAAAAAATAAAAACCGCTGAAAGGTGAGTGGCTGTGAAGCACACACTCAGACGGTTGTAACAGCTGTTAACCTTGAAGTGATGTGCTTTTGTTCAAACCAAACACTGTCAGACGCTAGACGAGAGCTTTGCGGTGCCAAACCGAAATGTGACTGATACACTTTGTCAGGTCAAAACCAAATGGTTGATATGGCTTCAACGTCAGCCATTTCCCTTCTGGTTAACGAATGCACGCTCAAAACCAGGACACACAAAAAGGATCACATTAAAACAGATTTCAAGGGGTAAACTCAGGAAAGCCTCAATTCTTAGCCAGTAAAGCTTGATTTAAAATGACTAACAACCTTTAAAAATTACAACAACAGTTAATGTGACACTTTTTTTTACACATATTAACCTGGGAGTTCACTTGACTTGAAATGATGAATGTGTTATGTTGTTTCTGGTGTTTATTTCAGAGTTGCAGGCTTTTCACATTTTCACAACAGTTTCAAAACAATAAACAAGAAAAATATACTTTTTAATTTGCTGTTCATATGTGCTGAAAAACATTCATGTACAGTCTGGTTTGACATGTCGAATCAAAACTGTACGTGGTGATAATTGCTACCTGACCTTAAGAAATCACTTGCACAAAGGCAGCCTCACAATTATGCACAAATTATTATAGAGCTGTGAATAGGAAAAGCATTTATTATGTCACTAACACTGCTGGAGCTGCATTTCATGTCTAAGGAACAAACCTCATCAGAATACAAAGAGGTTTGGAAAATCGTTTTAAAAATCAAAGTGAGAGCAGAGCTGGTGTAGTGGGAGAGTTCACAGATTTGGAGTTTCCTTACGAGTCTTCAGTCAAAACGTCACCCAAATGCAACCTTGAATGAGAGATTGGGGTATTTGATGGACGACTTCAAACACCTTGGGTAAGGTGGGTAAGTAAATCGTCGTTATCTTTCACTCTTCAAGTACAACTCAAAAAGTAAAACTATGTAATATAATACCTAAGCTTCTATGTAGGAAAGTGGTGAGAATCAATGTCACCCAAACTCTGTTCCGCAATTACTACCTATGATTAAACTGTAAGAGCCACGAGGCAACCTATTATTTCCACTGCCACTCTGAATGAACATCGAGCAAAATGAGCAGGTAATTGTACATTGTGTGTGTTCTGGTGTTTCTATTTTTGTAAGAGTCGGTGTGATGGACGCGATGTGACGCATGTTTAAGAAGGAGAAACGTAAGGAGAAAAGAAAAAGCATCTAAATGCTAACATGTAAGATCACTAGAAATCACTTCTCTGAATTTAAATGAACAAACAAAGTCTTGTGTGAGTCTTGAGTGCAAACATTATGAAAGGAGAAGCCACCACTATAATGAGTGACGTCAACTCTGATCTGCGGTGGACACACCTCCAGCCATCAGCTCAGACTCGGAGCCATCACTGCTCCACTCTGCTCCACTCTGCTGACAGCAGGGAAAACACGGGCACTTACTGTATGTGGGTGGTGGCATCTTGTCAGGGAAATGCAATATGCATTAGACACAATCCAATCTGTCTCCAGTGGATTGGTGTGTGCGTGTGTTCCTCAATGAGTATCTGAGTTCAATTGCGCGCGTGTGTCTCTCTGTGGGTGTGTAGATGCAGCAGAAAGACAGAAAGAGGAGAGTCTCAGTGGGATCGCTCAGTGCGGGGCTGGCACACCGTCAGACAAACACACTTCATTAGAGGCCTATTTACCTGATTAACGGAGCTACTTTATCAGCTGCACAGCACTCTGCAACACACAACTGTCAGCAACACCCCGGCTCCCTAAAAGTTTTCACTCGCACACAAATTGACCTACACGCAGTTTGCAAACACGAAGCTTCACTGGCTGACTGACTGTTTCCACGACTGGCTGGCCTGCTGAATCGGGCCCTAAGACAACTTTCTGCTTCTCTTGGCAGACTCAGCGGATGACATCAAATATGTCTCCCTGTAGTCTTGAATTAATGTCACCTCTTACAAGTTAGACTCAAATAGGCCCTGAGTAATCTGTTGTACTTGAGCTTTCCTTACGGGGGATAACATTTTGCTAACCTTTTCACGTAATGGAATGTACCAATCAAAAAGGAATAGAGCCTCAAGCTGCCTCCCAAAGACGAGCGAGAGGACAACACCCACCTTGAAACATTATCATTACAGCAGAGTAATGATTTCCTTTCTCTTTGCTTTCTGTGGATCTCACTGCAGGCTATTTGAGAAGAAAATCATTTTTCAGCCTCACTTTTTTAAAGTACTACACTCAAACTACACCCGCATGCCTGAATCAACCAAATGAGCCCTCCCATGTGGATGGAGCATTAGGTTACAAAAATAACCTTTTCACACTTAAGCAAATGATTAAAGGTGGCACAGCAGAAGACAATAGGAGCTGGTTAGAAAAATAAAGAAATAACACATGCGCTCCAATAGTCATTCTAAGAGCATAGATATGTATCGACTCCCATTTCCAGCATCTGTTAATACATTTGCACTGTGTTGTATGTAAGCAAGCAGGCTCTCTATTCTCTCTGCCATGTGTGCGTCTGTTAGGCCTGCACCGAGCCAAGCTGCCCTATTTGAATTCAGATCACAGGCAGACAAGTTTTTGGCGGGGCTATGCTCCCGGTCACAACCCAGGGGAGAGGGGGTCTATCAGGGCCAGGGCCCCAGTATCACACACCTGCATGGGGCATTGGCACAGCTTTGGTACACACACACATGCACAGACGAGCATTGGCGCTCATATAAAGGGATTCTTAATGATGTAAATGGAGGCAAACTTACACAACGTGCAATACAAACAGCAATAACATACATTGCTTCTTATACATCACAGCGAGTATGTCAACATATCCATAATATACACAAACATACACACACAGCAGCTGGGTCCCATGCTGACACTACATCTGTTTTTGTGATACCCCCATAGACCTCTGATCACAGGTGCTGTCACATCTCATGGGTTGGGTTAAAGAAGACATGCCAAACACAGTGCGTGTGTGTGTGTGTGTGAGAATATGTGTGGGTGGGTGAAAGAGGAGTGGTGCGATAAACAGGAGATGCAGCAAGTAAAACAGAAAGAAACATTTGAAGATAAAGAATGAACCGGAGACACGGAATAAAAGCCAAACAAGAGCTAAGAGACAGAAATCATCTGTATCCTAAAGCTGGCACAGACACTAGGAAGAAAACAGAGAACAGACAGGGGTGCTGTTTTCTGTTAGTTGTCGCCTGGTACGATCTTTGATCTCCTCAAACAGGCTAAAATATCTGTCAGGTTGCATTTTCATTCTGTGAAATAGTGCAAGAAAATTGCTAGCTTTTTAGCTCCCAGTGGAAGAGAAAGGATTACACAGAGCAATGTGCTCTGTTCAATACAAATCTGATGAAATCATCTGGAGACTTTCATGTTTGAAGATTCCGTTATTTGAGTTCCAAAAATATCATCAGCACACACTGTTCAAACTAACCTCCATAAGGGTTTTCTACATTTTCTCTTATAATCAACAATGTTACTGAACATTCTGAGGCAGAATATTATGTAATGTATTCATAGTTAAAAATGACTCCAAAGATCAACACACGGTGAATTCCATTTCTTAAAAGGCAGGCGTGAGAGACCGAGCACGAGAGGACCACAGGTGGATTTTCAAAAGAAAAGGAACACAGAAATGAATTAATATCAAAATAAGCAAGAAGGTACGTAACAACAATGTTAACAAAATGTAAGCGCTTTCATCTGGTGAACATTGCACTGACTAAAAGTAAACTAAACATGTGCTCGTGATGTGGGTGAGTGCAGACTTGAACCTTTCCTTGTGTGGCTGTGGATACGGCCAAATTAGCAAGTAACACATTGGGGCTAAGACAAAGATTCATAGGCTGGTAAAACGTCTGTACAAGCCAAGTAGGACTAATGGGAGGCACCAAACTTCTGCACTGCTTGAACATGATGAGCATTAAAACTAAATAGGGTATCAATAACTAAATAAAAAACACCACATGGGTGTGGCTGGTAAAGTACAGCAGTCAGCAGCAGTCTTGTTTGGTTGAAATGATCAGGAACTGGCATGATATATAAATAACAATAATCTTTGAATATCTTGTAGTTTAAAGATTTGGACATATGTCAAATGGATTTTTGACATTTAATTTGTTTCACCAGTGGCAACCTGTCCATAGAGTGCGCTTGGGAGCCGCGCCATCTTCATCACATTACGATGAAGAAGAATATAGGGATCCCCCCAAAAAATTAACAGGACAATTTAAACAAATGATCGATATATTTTAAAGGCCATGAGTCTAATAGTCGAGTACTGAGTACAATTTCAGTGTAGTTTGAAAGTGTTCTTTCTCTAATTTATCTTTACTTTACTTTGATTGGTAGACGCTTTCTTCTAAAGTGACTTACAAGGAGTAGTCAGACAGGGGTTTGATCCCACGACCTTCTGCATCTCAGTCTGACGTTTAACCCATTGAGGTACCAGGCCGTCCATTTATTGTGATAAAATGATTCCTTTGGGATACAAAGACCTACGCTATAACTGGTGCATGCGCACTGGAACCCTCTCCAATTCAAAGTATAATTTGTGTTTTGTTTATAGTCAGTTGGAGCATTTTTTGTCATGGATAATTAGAACCACTATAAGAACCCCACAGGAAAAGATCAGGCTTAAAGATTCTTCACCCGAGCAGCTGGATATCACAATCAAACAACAAACACCAGACAGAGGGAGAAATTTCACTGGTATGAGAAGATGTCTGGGCTAACTGTCTGTCCTGAGAATGTAGCTCTGTCAGCAGGAGCTATCTATTTAAGATTCAGTGATTTTACACAGAGAGAAGGCAGGAATTTTAAATGTCTACAAATTCTCAGTTGAGCTACATCTAACAATATATTCAGCTCAAAATGTACATATTGGTTCATAAATGTGACAAATGAAATCAACTTGCAACAAATAATATCAGAAAAACTGTAGGCTGATCTCAGCAAAGACAGACAAAAGAGCTTATTTACATTCCAGCAGAAAGTCACCAACAAAGGCCAATCATTGAAATGTAAATGTATAACCTTTGTTACACTCCCCAAGAGAGCACTGATCTCTATCATTCCCCCCTTTGTCTCATCATACAAGCACTATTCTCTGTTGTACCATATAGAGTACTTGAGATCAATAGCGAGCGCGATGTGTGAATACGTCTCAGTGGTTGTTTGATATTGTCACCAGGGAGCTCCAGGGGCAGGCTAACAGAAAGAAAAATAAACTATTCCAACAGGATGACTAATGCTAACGTGTTGCGCATTCATTTTTAAAACACCGCACGTCGTTTCAAGCACAACAATTCAAGTCAAAGGGATTTCTTCATCTCAAGAGCTGCTGTTTTTTTAATTCAGAAAATCTACCGTGAACAGCAATGTAAGAAAGAAGATGGAGAGGCTAATGACGTCAGGCATACTGTATGTGGAAAGTTTGTTTAGACTGTGCTATTTGCAAATGTCAGGGTTAGGGTTATGTGCCTCCCATGTGCAGATCTGGGCTAAAAAGAAGCATACGGTAGAGGTTCAGCTTACATTTAGGTGAGCTCTTTCCCAACGGATGGCAAAGACACATAACAAATTGACTACAATGGAGCAGCCTCTGTACTGTTACTGGCGTCTGTCTTCACTGTGGTGGCAAAGAGGAGACTACAAATCATAGAACTCAATTTCCGACCCTTTACCTGTGGTCACACGCTTTGGGTGGTGACCGACAAAAATAAGATCGCTGACACAAGCGCCCTGACTTGAGATTCCACCTCAGGGTGGTCAGCCTCGCTCTGCATGATAAAGTGAGCAGTTCAGCAAACTGAGATGCTTCAGTATCGAGCTGCTGTGCCTTGGAACTGACAGGAGTTCTAGCTGAGGTGGTTCAGGCTGTCCAGGTCTGACCACAGAGCAGATCCAGAAAACACCAGAGGGATTACTGAGGCATTCAAACGAACATCTACACTGCTTTGGCCAACCACAGTGACCCAACCTTTAAATATGACCAGGAAGGCAAAAGAATTGACCCATAGACAAGATCGCTAAATGTTACAGTACACAAAATGTAAATAGACAAACCTCTAAAATGTCCCACTGATATGACAGTGTCCAAGTTTAAGCTGAATTAACTTTGGTTCTATAAATGTATAAATACACCATGTCATCAGATTTTTTTAGGCACTAATTGCACTTTATAATTTCTAATGCATTTTCCCTAAAGAAAAGTTCATTCAGAGCCAATTTAATTTAATTTAATTATATTACCGTATTCATAGTACTCCTGAAAAGGGGACACAAGCATACTCCCAGCAGATTGTTGATACTTTTACAGCTAAAACAATTAAATATTCACAGAAGTCTGTTGAATTCTAGGTTTCAATGGGTTAAGTCAGCTTTTTCGAATCTTTTACACTTCTTTGTTCTTCAAACTTTCCCAGTAAGTGGTTGGTTGAAAGTGAAAGTGATTTTCACACAGACACACACACATCTGTCTCCACTCTTATGGTAAACTTTCACAATAAGAGTCTGATTTTAAGATGGTCATATTTTGCTCTTTGATTTGAATTAATTGTGCATGAACGTTTTTATCAACTTCTACCTTTATCAATATTTTGTCTGTGTAAACTTTACTTGGTCACCTTTTTGCCTTTGTCAACTTTGTCTTAAAAGCATAAACTGACTAGGGGGAATTCAACTTGAGTTTACACCAAGAAACTAAATTAAACACATTTATTCAGTCATGAAAGCAATAGCACTATCAGCACATTTTCATTGCACCTCAAGTTTCAATGTGCAAAGTAAAAACATATTCCTAGACAGTATGGTAATCTCATGGGTTATCACCCAGCAGCAATGGCCCTGATTTAATGTACAGATGTGACCAGTCAAAGACAGAGATGTGAAAGGAAGAAGAAAAGAACAAAAGAGGAAAAAGTAGCGAGAGAAACCATGTGCTGTGTTAAAACGTGTAACCTAATGTTTTCTTACTGTGGGTGGAAGGGCTATTGTCCGTGTTTGTTAACTAGAATACTGCTTTCGTTACAGCTGCCTTTTTCCTTTTGGTGCAGGTACAACATGCGTCTGTCAGCCTAAGACGCGGTTCATTTATTCAGACAGACTCAGCTCCCAAACTGGGTTCCCACCGGAAAATGTCTTCTTAGAAGTAGAGCTCCTTCATGATTCTTAAACCTTTTTACTGTTCTTGACATTCCTGCCCGACTGTGCATGTAATGGTTTATAAGGCAGACACGGTTCAATGTAAAGCACATGCTGATCCCTATTCTCTTTTACCCTTCTTTAATCATTAACAACACATTATACCACTGACCTCCTACGAGCACACGTCTGATTGTAACAACATAATCTCCAGATGCTCGTTATTTCTCCTGCAAGTACATTTCTTACACCCGTCAAGTGCCTAGGAAAGTGCTTACAGCCCTCTATCGAACATCAAAAATCTTTGCAAAATACTGAAAATTCAAGAACAATCTGAACAACGGTCCAATAACATACTCTCCCACAGCTTGGAGTGTCCCTACCTCTACAGTCTCATAAAAACTTAATGCGTCCAAGCTCTTAAAACCCAGACAAGCAAAGCCCATTTCACCAGCAGAGAGAAGTCAAAATTCACAGAACATTCACCAGCAAAAGGCTCTTTTCTAAAGAAAGTTGGCAGAAAACTGAAATCCTATTAAATCTTTCACTGAAGCTTCCATACGTATGTGTTTCTGCTAGTATCATTTCTATATGATGCCAAAATCTTACCTGACGCTGGAAAACGTTTATACAATATATTGTTAAATTATCTAATCCAAATTATTGGTGACTTGCTTGGGAAATACAATAATAGGCTATTATATTACACTATCATTTAGCAGACGCTCCGGCTGTCACCTGCTCTTGCATGTTCCATTTAAGCTTGAGGCCATCATTAAGCAACTGTTTGGCAAAACATGGGCTGAAGTTCAGGACTTCAATTTTCACATCTCCCAAAAAACATCCAAGAACTTCAACAAGACCATTTCCAAGGAGCTATCTAAGCAGAGATGTTTCTGATCCCCATGAAACATCAAAAACCTCTTCACTCTAAAATATTTAGCCACAAATCCACAACAGCTTCCCCATGCCCAGGCTCTTTTTTGTTTTCAGATGGAGAAACAGAGTTTAGGTAAAATGTTAAACTCATATTAAAGGCTCTTTTGTTCATTCAAGATGAGTGAAACAAACATTTTCTGGCCCAAAATGAATAGCTTCTCTAATAGCTTTCTTTCCCAGAGTTAAATGAGAACTAAACTGGTGCTGCTCGTTTCTGTATGTAATCTAAAGCTACAACCAGCAAGCAGCTATCTTGAGATAATTTGTTTAATCTGTACCTTGTTGAGTCCTGCCTCATGTTACCAGGTGGATTCCTGTTCTTTTATGATCTTGAGGCATAAAGACCAATGGATTAGAGATCTGAAGTGGGATTTGAGCTCATAGGGTCACCATTGACCAGCAGTCAACATTGGTTGAATGTTGAATGTCGTGGGATTTTTCATGGTGCTCTGGTTTCAAATTATTGCAGAGGATACATTAGTCTTCTGTTTAACTGGAGCTGCATTAAAAGTCTTCTCTGGATTATTCTAAAAAAAAAAAATACACACCAAAATGCTGGGGTGTTTTTATAACCCAAATGACAGGGAGATGGGACCTGAAATTGCAGCTCAGATGTGAATAGTCTTAATTTTCTAGTTAAGCGTTAGTATCAGTTAGCTAATGAGAGCTAGCGCGTGCAAAATATGTGGTGCCACTTAAAGTGTCAAAATAGATGAATAGGATGTTAACTTTGTTCCCTTCCATGGTGTGTTTCTTTTGAAGGAATAAGAAATGTTAATACCAATAAAAGACAGTGAAAATTGAGACTGAAAATTAAAAATTAAAAACATGCAAATGTGAAAGATTATTGAGGCACACCGGTGCGAGTGATTGAAGTAGGAGTGACAGCAGCCAGCTAATTTCTCAGCCGGGTGCATCTTATTGGCACTTGAGGAGCACAAAGAATGCCATTTGTTGACCTGAAAAAATAGTGGTGGTGCTTATTATGCAGCCAAAACGAGATACAAAACCAAGTGATAATTTCAGTGTGTGCTCCAGTCACTTAGTTCCTTTCTCTTCGCATTACAGAAAAAAATGCAAATACTCCCGAATGGGCCATTCAACTGACTAACTGAAAAACAACATCTAACCGACAGCCTAAGTTTGCAAAGCGGGGATGAGTGTTTTCCAGTAAAGCAGCATGGTGATTCCTAAGACCTTTGTTGATTCTGACAACTTACCCTGTGCATGAAGACATTTTTAATATCTTGCTTCAAAGTAGGAATTACCGTCGGTCAGTCTGTCGCATGCCTAAATGTCATTATTGGATCATGCAGCTAAACTCATAAAAATGGTATACTGCATTTCCTCAAATAGAGCCCAGGGCCTGTATTTACCACTGCTGCAGAGGGCATGAGGCCAGGTGGTATGAAAACATCTTGTGAAGAAGTCTAATAATCATGTTTAGGACAGCACCAAAGACACATTAACTTCATGACACTACATCATATGTCTCGTAACCTACATATGCACATTGTTAATAAGTAACACAACACCACCCTGTAAATCCACCGACAACACACATCTTAGCACATAAAAGGAACTCAGCTGATGTAACATGTAAAATGTCATATGCTTTCTGACAAATCTATTCCAATTTAAAATGCATCACTATCAGAGTGAAAACACACAAGGAAATCTCACCTCTCTCACAGGTACTAGCCCAGAAACCAGTACCGGTGCAGTCACAGATGAAGCGGTTCCATCCCTCTTTACACGCCCCGTTGTTCTTGCAGGGGTTGCTGTCACATTGTTTCCCTGTCACCTTACTACACGAGGACTTGATGCCGGTCATATTCTGGGACTGAGCTATCTGCCGGATGTCCTTGCTGCGTCCATCAATGAACAGATCCCTCACACAGCCCACGTAGCCATAGTTGAGCATAGCAGTCCAGAGCTCAGTAGGGAGCACCAAAGCCACCCTATTATCAGGCAGACCACCTAGATAAAGGTCCCCCTCCAGGTCCAAGATCTCATTTTCCCCACTTGCTGTGAAAGGAGTCCGACGACTGTTTACTGAGATAATGCCTGTAAGAAGAAAAAGCCATTATTAAATACTGTCCAAAATGCAAAAATGTCTGTGTCAACTTCCATTATGTGCTGAAAAACATCCAGTGCAATGAGACAATGTCACTTGTTTCCTCTTTGAATTTCTTTAAATTAAGTGTCATGTTCTACTAGTTCAGCAATCTGCCATATTTTGCTTGCTGCCAGAAAGCAGCACTTAATTCTGCTCAATTCCTGAAATAACAAGAACTCCACTGACATTTACCAGAGACTGACAGTCCTATTTTTGTTCATCAAAGTGAAGACAGGGTTTAAAATAACAATTGTTGGTAGTTTCCAGAAGCTCTAAAAAATGGAGGTGAATGCAAAGCATGAGCACACCGGAAGCAAAGTTGTACAAGAGGCGGACAAAAATAGGACACCACGTCTGTCTGCACTAAGATGTGGTCTGAGGTGAAAACTGATATTTGGAAGCCAAAATTGCAATTTGCTTGTAACACCTTCTTCAGCAGAGCACTATTTGAGTCACAGAATTACAGCATGATGGGTGTAAAAAATAAATCACATAAAATGTAAAAATAATAAGCTGACATCTAACAAAGTATTAACTCACTAGATCACCAAGTATGCCCAATGCCACATATTAAACTCTCCGTATTACAACAACATTAAGTAAATGTATCAAAGAGATTAAGTTGTGTGTTAATTTTTATTTGCAGTCTGACTGGGTAGAAAAAAAAATTCACTTGCGACTTATTAACATTTCATTCAAGTCACAAGTGTGATTATGCCCATTCCTAACCATCCCTCAGTCTGGTATCAATATATCTGTCTCATTCCTCTTTTTCCCCATGAAAATCCTACTTTCTACTCTGCTATCACACTAGGAGCTATGCTGGTGATTAATCAAAGCAGCAAGCTCTGACACATGGCTAAATTGGCTGTTCCAACCTGATGTATACCACAGGCTGTAGCAGCGACTAACACGCCAGAGTCCTCAAGAGGATCGTACCTTATGCAGAGATTGTGTTAGGTTTGAAGCTCAAGGCAACACAAGTTTCTAACCCTTCTCTCTAATATAATCTTTTTCTAATACTTTGTGTTTATTTGGCTGTGTTTTGAGGTCAGAGGACACACAAATGGAAGAAAGCAAAGGAAGATAGACTCAGCAGTTATCTGGAGAGGTGTGACTTTATTCTGGCAATAAATCATTGCTAAAATTAATATATTGAGGAAGTTTACACGATCTTGTAATTGTGGTACTGTTTAATACTGAAATAAGCAGTAGAATGACTTCCTACAGCTGGTGCAGTTACACTGAGGCAGCATGTGTGGGTTGACAGTGATCACTGTATTTTATTTAAATTATAAATTCAATTAGTGTCTGAACAAATTCAGTTACATATGTATCATCACAATTAATATTATAGAACATTGTTAGACCGTCACCTTCTATGGTCTTGCAAGTAAGTAAAAAGTGTTCACAGTAATGTAATGATGGTGAAAAATGAAAAATGTTTCTTCAAGATTTTCATCATAATGAGCTGATGAACTGTGTTGCCGAGTAATGTAAGGTTAATATGTTCATTATCACAATGCATTAGCACAGCTGTTCATCCTAAATGAAACATATATGTCTGTACCAATTGTTATTGTGGTTATTACACCAGTATCCGGAGGTTATTATTATTGTTATGTCATATATTTTTGTTATGTCATGTTTAGTTTGACATTTGAAAATAAATTATAAGTGAATTATATAATTGTATAATTATTGTATAATTATAATCATGGGGTGGGTGAAGATTAAACTTCAGCCTACTCCTTTCAAACAGAGAAATTAACAATGAATCATGAGGATGTCTGTAAATAATGTTAGAAATGTCAGCAGCACTTTGAGCTGTAGTAGCATTATTGCTGCCATTTCATGATGCCATTAATGGATTAATTGTTGTTAATGATAAATAAATGATGGCTTTATTATTTATTCTGCAAAATGCTGTTTTTTTAATACATGATGCCATACAATCCCTCCAAGTTATTATACAACCTGAGCCCCTAGAGCATTTCTGCAAAAATAATCGGCATTTTTCACTCAGTATTTTTATGATGTTGTTTGTAGAATATCTTTTTTGTGTGTGATAATGGTGCTCTTTAGCGGTTTGTCATTTACCTTGTCAGCGCTGCCGATGAATTCATATATTTTATAGCTAAAGGCAATATATTCTTAAAGGAGGCAGGAGTTGGGTTTTGTGATTGAAGGCGTTCTTGTGTGTGTTTGTGTGTGAAAGAGGGAAAGATCTCAGTGACAACGACACTGATGTTAATAGTCAAGTTACTTTCTTTTATTCCTATTTTATAGTAAAAAAAAACACCTCTGACATGAATCATAACTTTTCAATGTCTCTGGCTTATGCTATTTTTACCTGAGCGACCATCTCTCTGGATGTCCACGTGGTGCCAGACACCGTCATTGACCTTAGCCTGTGTGGCCTTGACTTTGATGGTGCCGGAGCCCATATCCAGCAGCAGGTACAGCCCTCCATCAAGCAGCTCCACCGCAAAGAAATCTACCTTGTTGTTCTTCTGGCCCTTTGCGTCTCGCCGGTCCTGGGCTTTACCGTGGGTGAAGAGGATCAGCCCGTTGGGTTCAGACGTGCGGAAGTCAAAAGAGATCGAGCCCACGCGTTTTGTGTTCCATTTTGGCAAAGCAAGGTAAGAATCAGGTGTCTCGAAGTTTATTGGGTCAAGAGTGGGCACGTTTTCACATTTGAAAACCACGTCACCCTGGAGCTTCATCTTGGGGTCCACTATGCGAGCGAGGCGGGACAGCTCGAGGCGAATGTCGTTGTTCTTGTATACCACCTGAGGACGACATACAGAGATATCACACGTGATGCAACAATGATTTCTGTTGCAAACTATAATATTACGGCATCAAACTCTGAATATTATATATTTTCCCAATTTGAGTACAATTGGATCAATCAAACAAATATCTTCTAAAGCTGTGTGTGGCTGTGTGGCCCAATTTATTTTTCAATCCTTTTCTATTTCAACTGCAATTTATCCACAGTGAAACGACTGTGTTTTCTTTTGATTGAACTTCTGCTAACTGAGTGAAGAAGCGATGGGTAAATTAGTAAATCATCCCCCACGATATTGAGACAGATCAGTTTTTATGAACTGAGGGTGAAACCCCGTGGAAATATTTCTGATCCAGCGAGAATATATCGAATATCATACCTATTTATCCACACAAAAAATTACCCCAACACTATAATCCATAACAGAAGAAATCAGCTGCACATTTATTCAAATACACCAAAATACCACAGAGAAGGAGAGTGGAATATTGTCAATTTGAATGCACTGAAGCAGAAAATTAATGTTTTTTTTCTATTTTTTTCCTGTTCAGAGGAGGAAGACAGGCATTTTCTAGTACAGTATATAGAGTAGTGTGTGTGCAGGAAACAGAAACACTGTTAGAGGGAGCACAGCTGTCAGCAAACAGATTTTACTGCTGTGGGATTACTGATAATCCAGGAAGATTTGACAGTAAATCAACACAGGTGACCCGAGCACTGAGGAGGACTGACGAGAGAGAGGGAACAGAAAAGCCAAGAGGCAGACATACACAAACTGGTGGGAATAAGAGCAGGAAAATGGAAACAAACGGCACAAGCAAGGAACTAATAAAAAGAAAAAGGTAAAGAGATGTCTGAGATGAAATGCTGGCCAGGATGTATCACTGGATGTGTGTATGTTCCTTTCCATACAAACAGAGAGATGTAGCTGTTAACGACTACATCTCCTGAACGTGACACAAAACGAAACTCTGACTACACACTTTATCAAGCACTTACTAGACTAGTAATGTAGGACAGAATCCTTGTTTCATTTTAAACAGTAAAACTTGGCCAAATCTGAAAAAGTATACAACTATAAAAAGACAAATCTGCATTACAAATTCCAAAAACTAATCATTATTTCAATAATTGATAAATCAGTCTTGATTATGACAGATTGTTATTAAAAACACATTATTAACAAATGTCCAGTGCAGTGATTAAAAGGCAATTAAGCTCTGTAAAAACAGCGGTGGGCAGTAACACATTACTTACATTACTATATTAATATTACAGCTACTAATTCCAGTAAGGCTCCATTTATTTGACATTGGGTTAACGTTAGGTTTTTGATGACTACATTGTTAGCATATTCAAAGTTTTACAGATGTTTAGCAAGTGAAAGCATTCACATAATTTAAACATTACGAGTAAGGTGTCAGGTTAATAAGGGAGATTCTGCATGTACTTCTACCTATGGTCCAGATCCAGAATACAATATCCTGTCTGTTTATTTTAACCCCAAAACCTCATAAAAATAAAGATTATTATCAGAGTGCTTCTCCCATTACTACAGGACATTTCACAAGCCCAGTGTTCAAAAAGACCCCTCACACCCTACACGTGGACTATTCACACTCCGGCTGTCCAGGAGAAGATACTGCGGTGTCACAGCCAGATTGGTCTGGTTACAGGACACTTTCTACCCCCAGGCGATCAGTCTCCTCTACACCATGCTGCCCACTGGGTCCTCCCACACAGCCTCGCTTCACTTCTCCCACCTCTTAAACTGCCAACATAAAGCTCATACACACGTATACCCACTTTCCCACAATGTTTTTGCTCAAAAAAGCGTTGTTCTGAACTGTACTGTCCTACTGACGCCTAAGTCATTTTGCTGCTGCTGCATATTATTGTAAAAGTTAACAGTTCACACAGTGCTGCTTCAAGATGATACTGTCTATAGAAGTGATAAATTGTACTACCTCACACTGCACTAGAGTGTGACTTAGGTAGTACTGTGCAAATATTGCATAGCACTGTAAGAACAGCAATAGAAAAATATACATATATTGTTTATTGTCATATGACTATACTCTTAGGCTTTGGTTTAGTGTCTGTGTTTTGCACAGTTCCTAATTCATCCTGTGTTCCTCATGAATGTCACACGACAGACCCTGAGCCTCACCGTTTCATCTCACTGTGTACTTAGTTAAGATGACAAAAAAAGTTCACTTGACACTTGAAACAAAAGCACGTGTCTACAGCTGAGAAGCTGTGAATGAATCATGTTTGGTATTTCTGCTTGTGGAAATCATGAAAATAAACTGATTAATCAACTAATAGCTGCAGCTCTACAAGGGCATGGCCAGCAGTAAATCCAGTTAGAAAAAACAATCACAGTGCTGTTGCAGTGTTTGATAAGCATGCCGATATCATTATGATTTGGTTCCTTGTGATTGCATGTGATTATCAGCTTCTAGTTTTGAGAGAAAATTTTGGCCCACTGATTATTTTAAATCGGCAGCAGCTGGATTCAAATAAAACCACTGTCGTATTTAATGCACTTTCTGAAATGTTAAATATCAAATAAAAACCCGTCTTACATGAATCACAGATGATTTTTGAAAATGATGTTAGACAGAAATGTTGCAGGTGTCCTGTACCTAAAGTCTCTTCTAGCTTTACCCACCATTGCCAACCTCTCTAAAAACGGATGTTTTAATGTGTTTTCTTTTGAAGCCAAATACCTTACATTCCATTATGAGCTACGCTCAGGAAAGAGAACAAACTGAATATTACATAAAAAAAGAGAGAGGGAGAATAAAAGCTGCTTTTATGCTGTTCATTTGCAAAGGAGAGCGTTTTTAAATAACACTGAGCTGGTCAATGTGCCATTCTTAGATCTGTGATTCACTGACTATAGAAGGTCTTCGTACGTGCTCCGACAGATCGTACATTCTGTAAATCACACTGCCGTCTCCTTTCTTGACAGTCGGAAAGTCTTCATAAACTCTCCCAGATACTGCAGTGTTATTCTCAGTTGTACTAATCTTACAATCAACCATCCTGCGTCTGCTTCGGGATTATGATTTTGTCTGTTCTGCTGCAGGCTGATCAATAAAGAAATCGAAATGATGTTATAAAGAGGAACAGACTACTGAGGCTGCGTGTAGCTCATCTTTTTCGCTGTTATGGTTCTGCTTTGTCATGCTATCTGTCGGTCTATCAACAGCCTTATGGGGCCTATTCATAACGCACGCACAGGGGACTGTAACGACTCCATAAAGCTCAGATCCCCCATCTCTGCGCCGCGATGGTGTATTGATCGGGCCCTGGTAAGTCTACGAGGAGCAGGGCGAGGGAAGGGCAGGTGGGTGTAAGCGCAGAATATGCCTGCACGGACACACACGTGTCCCTAATCTACTTCAGATCAGTGCTCATGTCCTCTTGGCCTTGGCTACAGCTGCTGATTTAGCCCCAGTGTTAATGAAGAAGCAGAGTAACTGCAGTGAAGTGTGCACACACACACACACACACACACACACACACACAGAGCGGGAAGCTTTGCAGAGGAGATCTCTGTTTTCTCAAAAACACACAAATATCTTTTATGAAGGTAGAATATATTAGACGACTGTTACAGTAGATTTTACCTTGGGGTACCTACGGTAATAAACTGCCTGAGCGCATCTTTCAGTAAACATCATTTTGTACTATTAGATAATATAAGGCTTTCAGTTTACCCTGAATTTAGGACAGAGAGTTGAACATTAGGTGTCACCTAGAGCCAAATCCTGTAAACAAACAGTGTTTACCAGTGTCAAGTTAAGCCTATAGGGAAGAGAGGGTGAAGGGTGAAGGCGTTCCATTAAAGTCTAAGGTTTGAACCATCCATCACTGATGGTCCCTCTAAGGGGAAATTAAAAAAGTGAAATAATTACAAGGACATGGTGACATTTGCATTTTTATTGAAGGGGAAAACAAGCGCTGCCTGAACAGTCTGTGGTGACTAACACAAGACTGACAACGGCAATGTGCCTCTCAAATGCCAAATATTGGTCTCTTGCCCTGTCTCTCCTTCTTCTCACATGCTCATCATTCTCTTAATCCCCATCCATGTCAACGACTCTCTGTTTCTGTCTCCCACCTGCACCTGTCTCCTCCTATGTCCTGTCACTCATCTCCACTTTTTAATGCGTCTGCCCTCGCATACCTGCCTCCCTGCTTGTTACTCATCATATCCTCCCCATCTTCCACCTCCTGCATGCAGCTCCTGCTCTCTCAGCAGACATGACAGCGCATGCCCCAGCCGCCCCCACAGTCTGACACAAGTTGCCACTACACAGCTCCAGTGCTGCCACGGGTGATGCGAGAGAGGGAGGGGCTGCATGGCATGAGAGTTGAAGGGGGTGGGGGTTACAGAAGGTTTTGACTGCATGGCACTGCTAACATTAGACTGACCGGAGAGTGAGCCTGGCGGCTGCCCACTGGCCTCCTGCTCACGTGACACGCTGCAGCCCACATGGCAAAACACGAGCATGTGGGTGTGTGTGTGTGTGTGTGTGTGTGTGTGTGTGTAGTATATGCATGACATCCCATGTAGCCTAGGGGGCAGATGAGCACTGCAGAGACTGAATGAGAGAGAAAGGCTGTGATGGCGGCACGAAGAATCTCTTGTTGTCAGACCAAAAAGAAAGAGCAGTATTCTCTCTGTGCAGCAACACATGCCCGCTACGGCTTATTCATCAGCTCTAGGTGATTTCTTTCTATCTCATGGTGAACAGAGACCATCGTGCATCAACAGTCCCGTTTCCGTAGAATCAAAATCACTCCAGTCAGACATCACTCACACACAGTCGACGGAAATACTGACGCACCCTCATTCAAGCAATGGGCCAAACTCAACTGAATCATTTGTTCATTATCTGGTGAAATTGAATCCAAAGATAGAGATAGAGGGGGTACGAAGGAATACATATGGCGGAGGAGAGCAAGGTAGAGCCAGAGAGACAAAGAAATGAAGCACACTGAGCCAATGTAGGTGAGAGCAAACCCATAAATACAGGTAACAGAATGATCAGAGAGATGTTGGAAGTGAGCATGAGCATTTTCCATGGTCCTGGTAAGCAGCTTGTATCATGCCCGCTTCATGGAGCAACATGTGATAAATAGTTGGGGATAGCAAAAATACAATCACCTACAAGATTCTGTCCACCCAACGCTCTCCCTCAAAGGCCAGCTCATCCTAAGTCACTTCTTCACGTCACATTGAAAACTCATGGAAAATAATCTACCTCTGCATCACGATCTATAAAATATTTAATGTAGCACTAGTGAATATTTTATATGAACAAAGACTCAAATGACTGTGTTGAAGTTAATCCTTGTGACTTGGAATTTAAACTGGAATTTAAAGCCCCCAATCAGCTCTACGGAGTCTTTCTTTAACTTTCAGCTTAATGTTTTGGTTTCTTAGGCGCACTCTCATCAGCTGTTTCTGCTCACTACCCACCCGCCAGGACATAATGTCATTTAAATTAACTCTCCATCTACCAGTGCTGTTTATATTCTATATTCCTCTATAGTGTAAGAGACCTGTGATCTTGTTTTTATTGATTACTAGAAACTTTTATTTTCCATATTTTTCAGTTATGAAACTTTGTAGTTTCAATGAAAAAAAATTATATAAGTTCACAATAAATATTTTCTCCTTTCAAAATATGTGATGATTTTTTTGCTAACTAAAGAGTACATTTCTGAAAACAAGATATTGGAGGAATGTTGGATAATATTTCTAATGAAATGAAAAAGGTTTGTTGACTCACATACTGTATGCACCGATCAATACCACATAAAAAAATAGAATCAACATAAGAACCATGACAAAGCCAAAGCACCGCATGAGTTCATTTTAAAAGTTCATAATGTTGGAAGTGTAGACACCTTTAATAAAAATATTACCATGACCTTTAGGGCTGTGATGCTTTAGCACTATTTGGACAATGGTATTGAATTGGAAACATGTGCACAGGGACATTATGCTAAAAGAATTCATAGCATTGTGGAAACTTTACATGAAGATTAGATTTTGGTAAACGTTCATGAATAACTGGTAGACTGATAGTCTAGTTCTAGTAAAACGATCCAATCGTCTTTGAGCCAAATGAAAGTAGAGAATGATGTTGTGACTAATTGAAGTGTTTTTAAAATACACTATGTTTGACATTATAATGAGTAATAAAAGCTTTATTCAAGCTGCACTGGGTGTGTCATATTTGCTAACACTGGAGGATGAGGAGGCTCAGGCGAGGATTTGTTTAGCCCTTGTGTGGGCATTTGCTGGATCAATATACAGAACAGCCGCCAAATTACCTGTCCAAACAACTTTCTCCGCCCTGTTATTTGGTATGGATTAAACCACCAGTGGGGAGTCAAATGAGAACACGTAGGCCACATACAGTGTATGGTTTGTTTTGTTTTCCCAGTACAACTTATATAGTTTTATCTCCACTGAAAGAAGTATTACTAACCTACACAGGTACACTTACATTAAAAAGGAGCTTCAACAATAAAATGTCTAACAGACATTATCGTCCAGTACACAAACCTCACATTACCTTTGAGAGCAGTGTTTAGAGTAGATACTCTATAAAGCTGTATACAACAGACAGGTCTGATTTTATGATTCATGCTTTGTGCTGGACTGACTACGGTGGCTGTCGAGAACTGCAATTCAAAAAATCCACCCTTGTTACAAAGGAACCAAAATAAATGGCAAGAGCAAACGCATGTGAAGGAGAGGGTGTATGCTGTGGTTGTTTTGATCGTTTCTTCTCGCTGCACACGAGGTGGAGCATTAACGTATTTGTTAAGTAGTAATTCAGCTGAATAATCAGCAGTGGTTCTTTGATGTCACAAATAAATAAAGTAAGGCCCCTTCTCATCCTTGTTTTAAAAGCCTCAGTCATCACTTTGGCAAATCTGTACAAAAAATATACTAAAGCATAACGAAAGAGAGAGATAGAGAAAATGTCACAGCAGTTTGAGGATGGATGAGGGATACATCAGCGATGCATCACTCGAAACATAAAACAATGCAGACAAGGTGACTTTCGTTTAGCTTCCACCCAATCATGGCCGTGTGTGTGTGTGTTTGTGTGTGTGTCTACTCCACACGCACACACACACACACACACACAGTGAGAGAGCATCATGCTATAATGGAAACTAGCTTGCTAAATGAGAGGCTTGTTGGAAAGTGCTCCACAAAAGTTGGAATCACATCACTAGACCCTTGTCAAAATTGAGGAGGTTGTGTTGGAAAATTTTAAAAAGAAAACAGGCTGGATGAGAGGATGGAGAGCAGCCAGCCTGGGATGTGGCTGCATACTCATATCCCCAAAGCAAACTTAAAATAAAAAATTGTGAAAGCTTTTGAGATTTCAAAAAATACAAATATAATAAATTGAATTTCTGCAGCCGTGAAATCTTTGAGTTCTAAATGCTACGTAAGAGTGAGTGATTCAAAATGTGAAAATAACTGTGATGATTGAAATTGTTAATTTTAGTACAAAGAAACTTTTAGTTTTTAATCATCATTGGTAACCCGATGTTTATAAAGTTGAAATAAGAGCAAAGATGTGTTTCACCTACAAGTGAAGGGTGACAATATCCACTTGCCACATTGCAAATGTGAGCAACCATATCAAGTCAGTCTGAAGTTAACATCAGGCAAACCAAGTTGGTCAAGTAACTGTGGCTCCGTTCTCCCTTCTCTCTGCTGTCTTCCGCTATGATTCCATTCAATTCATCGTTATATTGCCAAATCATAACAAGGAGCTCAAGGTACTCTACATAGCAAAATATAAGTGTATATATATATACAGAACTATTTAGAAAAGCCAACAGTCCTGTTTTAGCAAGCACTAAGCAACAGTGGAGAGGAAAAACTCCCTTTAACGGAGGAAACCTCCAGCAGAACCAGGCTCAGGGTGGACGCTCTGCCTCGACTAGTCGGGGTGAGTGGAAAAGAGGAGAGCAAGAAGAACAACATGAAGATCTGCTAAGATCTTCCCAGCACTTTCAGTAGTTGTCATTGTGAAAATAGAAAGATGAGAATGCTGCAAAACTTACAGTAGACATAAGAAGTAATAAAAACAGAAGTAAATAAAAAAGGGGTCCTCATTAAAAAACTTCTGTATTTGATGGCAGTGCTGTTCAATGAGTCTGGGTCACAAGTTTTGACCTTTCCACGCAATAATTTACAGCATATTTCTCATAAATATAGTTTTAAAAGGTTACACACTGGTAGCTCAGTGGGGTAAGGCAAAGAGCTGGGATGCTGGAATAGCAGGATCCATTCCCAGCTGTGTGAGATTCTATTGAAGCAGAGGAGCAGCTTTAGCATTTCACCAAACATAATTATAGCTCCCATAAAAGCAAACTAATGCAATCATCTGCTGTGTTCTAATTTCACCAGTACAGACCATTAGTTAAATGCCATAACAGCTGCTGGGACCACGATTGCTACCAAACGAAGACACATCGTAAAAACAAACATCTGTGTCGATGTAAATAAAAAGGTGCAGAAGATCACATATGTGATCAGCTCAGTCTCATGTGAAAATGACAATATGTTCCACATTAAAGAAGAGGTCTATCCTGCATAAAAAAGACCTAAATCTTCACAGAGTGCAAATTTAAAGCATAAAAAGAGTAATGTTGTAATGTAAGACTGCTGCAGATTTGCTAAGTTGATGTTGACTTTTTTTACAGCTCTGATGAGCCACTAGCCCTCCTTTTATTACCATTATTTGCTGAAGTATAAGTAATGGTGAGCAAAATGTAAATATTCCGCTTTTAATATATTTTTTGGCTGTGCTCTCAGGCTCAAAGAGCCAGCAAATACATTAAAAATGTCCTGAAACAACAACAACGCTTTTTCGTATTTCATCATAGGAAAATATTTCTTTCAGATTGCTACCCATTGGGAGGCGTTTTAGAAGCACACTCAAGCTGATGCTGCAAATTACATGTGACAGAAGCAATTTTGGGATATTTTCTCACGCACAAACTGCTTTGAGTGTTATGAATTAGATTAAGCAAGGGAATATTGAAAGGCTGATACTTCCTCTGCCAACTCAGCAGCTTTAATTGATAATGCAATTTTATTTTCTTCCCCATTTTCAGGAAGGGAAGGCATGCTGATTATTATTTTTTGTCCACATATAAAACAGCTGCTAAGGCTAAGTAAAGTACTATCTCCAAACACTGAGCACTATGCAAATGCATAAACATATATATAGACATACTATTAGGAGCAAATAAGCCAAAGCATATAGTATTTGCACTGTATTAGTCATGCACCTTTTTCCCACCTGTATTAATTTCCTCTTACCTCTTTAAGACAGCCCATGAAATTGTTGCTAACTGGAGATCCAGGCAGGTCTGCAGTGCTGGGACTCCCGCCCACATAGAAAAAATCATCAGATCCCAGCATGGTGTAGTCTTCCTGGGTGTAGCCGGTAGTGGTGAGGATCCCGTCCACAGATATAGTCACCTGTTGAAGGGTAACACATAACCAAAGCCAAGCCATTACACTCTGGCATTTGATGAAGTGCTGTGTATAAAACACATCTCCTTCCTTGGTCTGCATTCGAAATCTGAACTTTTTCCACTCATGAGGTCAGTTTCTCATTTAACCGCTTGTTGCGAAATCATTTAGTACCTTGAAGCGGTTGTTTTGAACCAGACGGCGTTTAGATTTTGTTAATGGAATTTTTAGCCATAGGATTCACAGGACAGGTAAAGAAAATATGGCAGAAGCATATTTTCTTTATCTTTGATGGGGGTAAGAGAATGGATCCTAGGTTTGGTTCTGAAACTTCAGGTTGGAGGAGGGTTAGTACGATGTTTAAACCAAGGACAAATTTATTGCACTTGTCTTAGGTTTGGGGATTTTTCTGGTAACTGCAGACACACACATATACAATACATTCATATATGAACACACACACAGTCACACAGATGTGCGCACACACGCCTACAGTCTTGCACACACTCACTCGTTCACAAACAGTATCACATCCCTCTTTTTCTTGCAGACATCTAGATCTATTTATCCACATACATGCAAAACAAAGGGAGGCTTTTCACACCACATCAATGTGCAAACCAAGGTCATCACTGTTAGAAGGCAAATTAAGACACACTTAATTGGAAATGTAGGGGAGTAAGTGGATCAATGGTGCCATACAAAGCTGGGACGGGTCACACGGGGTGCAGCGGCTCATGCACAATCAAGACCAGAGCCCATATTCAAATACACTTTCAGAATAGCTGATGCTGATCTCTGATCAGGTTTAGCTCAGGTGTCATGGTTAGATTTTCAATGTCACTGGACCAGACCAATAATCCTAGATCAGTATGCTTATTCTTAGAAATGTTATGTATATGGGCCCAGGGGTAAATGTGATCAAGGTTAGCCAAAAACACACAAACACCACTTTCACCAGCATGCTACAAAAACACACACGAGGAAGGCAGAGTGAGTGATTCAGTGATAGGTGGAAGGTGGGTGAGTGGATTAGAGTGTTAGTGGTTATTTTGAGTGACAGGGTTATATGAGTCTGGGAGGTGAGGGGTCAATGAGGTGTGGGCATGCCATGCGCCATAGTGAGTTGGAAACAACTGTCAGAGCTCCCGCAATGAAGGCTAAGGGTCGCCATTTTTGGTAGTTCCTCTTTTAGAGCTCGCTGTCGAGGTCACCATCTTTGGGATTGTGGTAAGCTTCTGTCAGTTCTGGACGACAGTCCTCACAAAAAATGGGGACTTTTTGTGTGAAAAAAAATAAAATAAAAAGTAAGTTGCCCTGACAAAAGGCAAAGAAGTCAAATTCTTTTACTTGTTGGAAATCTGCAGTAATGTGGAAGAAACAAAGAGAAAAAAAGTAAAAGCCAAAGTGAAAAAAAAACAGGATGGGGGACTGTGGGGTAAAGAAGGAGGTTGTTGGCAGGTCAGGGACGAAATTGAGAAGAAGCGAAGAAAGAATTGCCTGGTAATACAAACCCATCTCCTCATTTTTTGATAAGAGTGTCTAGGATGGAACTCAAAGAGAACGAATAAAAGAAGAGAGGGGGAGGGGACACACGGCAAACCCAAAAAAAAGACAATAAGAATGATATCTACCAGACAATGTAGTTTGTTTACCATAGCGTGTCCAATGCCTGATTGCTTTCCAGAAAAAGGGGAAGAAAGGAAATCAAAAGAATAGTGAACAAAAAAGGTTGTTAATAAGGATGGACAGAAAACAAAAAACAAAAGCAATGATGAAGAATTAGGATGTTAGTTAGTACATTAGTTGGTCAGATATTGGTTAGTAGTAAAAAATGACTTTTATCATGAATGAGTTAGTGTTGCGGTGAATAAACACTACACGGTTTGTCAGAGATTCGGAGTAGTAACAAAGTGTCGTCCTGCCATCCTTGCCAAATTTTCTACATCCGAGTCCTACAAAGAAGAACACAAGCATGAGTACTGTCGGGTGTGGGACGTTCAGATAAAAATTTGTGTAGGATGGCTGAAATCCCAACAAAACTTGTAGTGTTTTTTTCACCCTTAGTCTAAGAAAGTGTGCCTTTCAGGAAAGAAAATGATAGTGGAAGAAAGAAAGACAGATCTGTAGAAAGAAAGCAGGCGAGCAGCCCTTGCTCTTTACTTCTAAACCCCTAAACTGTAGTTTATCCTGTTGGGATTTTCGGCTATAACAATTTACTAACCTGTGGGGCAAACACTTACTGGCAAGGTGGGTCAGGAAATCAGCACTTGCTTGTTGTGCTGCTCTGAGAGCGACACTAAGTGCTATCACACCTTGCAGACAAACTTAAGGTCGACCAAGGCAACTCCTCATTTTGCAGATACTGCCTCCACACAGGATTTTAGATAGAATATTTTGTTAGTTTCTTTTTACAGCATCCTCGTGACAACATGGATTCATTCTAGCTCCTCCCACAAAAGCAATACTAGTTTAAATCAGAAATCAGTAATTCTGCTTTCACACAACAGATGCACATCTTTGAGGGAAATGTGTCTCTGTCTTTAAAAGCATCATAATCATCTGAGCTATAAATACTGCATTAATGGACGGCTCAAAGGCAGACACTCTCTGCCTGGCTTTAAAGTGAAAGTCTATATTCTACACAAGCATAAAAATGTTTCTGGAAGCAAGGAGATAATAACAGCGCCTGATAGAAGTGTCAGCTTAGGAACTCACGTGAAGCAAAGCAGAATTATCAGATATTCATTTGAGGACACAGCTGACTCAACTTTAGTATATAAACAGGAGAGAACAAGTACCTGGAATTAAGGAATCTACACAAAGCTATCACATGCAAAAGAAGTGATTTTTACCTAGAACAAAAATCAAACAATGAAATTGAATGAAAAAGAAGTCAATGTCAGTATTAAGACAACTGAAGAATGATGGCATCTGTTTCAACAATGTTTTTGAGCTGTGGCGATGGAATGACAACCAGTCAGTACAAGGTGACATTCTTAACGCCAGCTCTCTCTCAAAGGCTCCTAGAAGCAGCTAATCTAAAGCAAAAAAAATCCACCTGTCTCCACACTCCGTCCATCACTGCTACCCCCGATTACCTGTCTCAGGTTGCGTGTCACTTTGATGTCGTGCCAGGCGTTGTCATTGAATTTTCCATTGACTGGTTCCACGATGGCCTCAAAGGCCCCGGAACCCAGATTGATGACTAGAGATACGGCCCCATCTTTTAGCGCCAGGTTGACATAGTCTGCCGATTTTCCCGTGTGGAGGAGGAGGCCGTTGCGTTGCCAGGTTTTAAATGACAGGGTGATCTCATCGCTGCTGCTCTGGATGGGGTTCTGCGACAGGTCATAGCAGAAGTACTCGGAGCCGCGGAAGGTGGCCACATTCTCCTCCCTCGCTGAAACGAAAGAAAAGTAATGCCAGTCATTAGGTGCTCTAAGACAGAGTTAAATACGTTTTTAGCACATGCAACACCTAGGTGGAGCTGATAAAACGTTTCACAGTGTTTCTTAAAAGGTAGTTTTTTGCCTCACGTGTGCCATATGGCGTGACAGCAACTTCCACTCATTATCACATTTATTCATAGAATGTTTCAGACAAGCTTCAGTCAGTTGGTCCTTTCACCATCCACAAGGCATCGTCAGTAAATATAAAAGCTGCTATACTGCAGAAAAGGTTACACCAAGCAAGCACACACCATAATTATAGCTATGACAATGCCATCATTCAGTTGAGATCATAAAATCCTATCTGTACGACCGAGGGTTTAGGTTTCGCACACAGCCCCTAGACAGACAGACTACTTATAATGGAACACTATTCCCCGCTAATGGTGCACATAAATCAAACTTAGCATGATTTTACAGTTTTATATCACCCTGCTGTTGTAGAGTGACTTCCTGAGCCCATTTTTTAGATCGACACATAGAGTAAGGCGAGACAGCTCGAGACAGAAAGTGAGAAGAGGGTGGCCATCAGGGGTGGATGCAAGAGCAAAAAATAAAATTGCTGGGCAGAGGAAAAGTGAAAGCGCTACAAGTAGTGGGTGAAAGTAGTTGCATTACCTTCTGATCTGTAATGAAATAATTGACACTTTCCTCTGCTAAAGGTGGTTTGACACACTGTGGTCAGCCTCGGTCTGAGTGACCGTCAATTATGTGTTGAGTTGGACGCAAGGGAAGGAGTAGAAGATTTTTCCTCCCAAAAAACAGTGTTCAAGGCAACACCTTACAGAAATTGCCTACCTCAGAAAAAGCCCTGCCAACATACCAAACCACTGTCACACTTGGTAACAGTAGCTATGTTATTACCTGCCAACAATACCATTTTCAATGTGTCATTTCTTTTCCACTACATTCTGCGTTTTCTTTTGTGTACTCATAGGCAAGTCACGAGGGCCACGAGTAAAAGAGGAAAAAAAAAACACAAGTGGGAAGACAGATGAGCGAGATGAGAAAGTGACTGAAAAAGAGCACAAGAGCTGTGGGCTGTAAAGCTTCAGTTTGTTGTTTCAGATCGGGCTATATGTAAACAAGACGCAGCAGTATTGTGGAGCTGGCAGAACGAACGGAAGAGAATAAAATGGGAATATTAAGAGAGAAACAAAAAGGAAAGTGGAGTGGTGCTGAAGGAAGATTCCAGGCATGGAGACATTTTCCCCTCGGCATCAAACTCACATTTGTGTGCCACACAGAGACAAGAGGAAATAGTATGGGTGGCAACAAAGGCCCTGTGAAAACCCTTATCCATGTGCTAGGGGAATAAATAGAAAGCCATTATTACCACTGAGACAGTGCAACACAAAAAGGCTGCAGAATCGACATTGCTGAATCAAAAAAACTTTCAAGTATAGGACTGTGTATTCACTGTACAGTGGTCTAGGACAATCACACACACTAAATAATAGTTGTGTAATTACTGAAAAAAGCGTCAATTTAGTTTAATCTTTTCTAACAGCGTTAAAGAAGAGAAACTCTTTCAGATGACTGAAAAGTACGGATTCATACATCTACAATGACACACTGTCATTGTCATCTATAATAACATGGATCTGATTTTAGCGTGTATTGTATGAACAAACCCTTCCCATCCCACAGCCAGAAAAAGGGCAAAGGTAGGACTTCTGTCATATCTTGCCCCAAGGCTCTTATTCTAGGTCTTATGGCAAACATGGGTACTAGGTTGTTTGTTCTTTGCTTTCTGGTTTACAACATGGTCATCCCTAAGATCCACTCCAGTCAAACAAATTCGCTCTCACCAAGGTAGACAGAAAGGTCAGGGTGACTCTCCTCATTTACTCAGTACAACCGAGACTGTAACAAGATTCCTGGTGACAATATTAATAAAGGTACAAGTACCATACGTAGCCATTAGTGGCTGCTTACGCGTCCTGACAGCAGTAGCAGTAACCTACTGACCAATATATTATTAGTATAAATAAATAGAAAATAAAGTTTCGTTGTTTAGCCAGTACGAGTGTGTGGGTCAGTCCATCACAGCCCAGACTAAAGATATCTTATAGGTGACTTGGCATTAAAAATAATGCATCACTGTTCCCTGTTGCTCCTTGAGGCATCTAATTATTCTTCAAATAATTATTACCCAGTTTGTTGCGTTTTGCCACCAAATACTAACTAAAATGTTACCAGTTCGTGTTTGTCTCTATATGCGTGTTAATTATATGCGTGATGTAATTACAAAGTTGCTGTGAAGCTGTAAAGACTATCAATATAACATCATTGCTATAAATAAGAGAGCGAGCAAATTGATATAATGTAATATTTGTGCACCTCAGCAATGTTAAAGCCGTGGTAAGTGTATACGGATCCATAAAAAACAGGGGAAATGTATTGCCTGTTGAGACATGTCCTGCACAGATTTGTGGCTTTCTTATTGATCATAAAGCGGGGTCATTTTCCTTGTTTTCGCCATAGTCATCAATATTCCATTTGCGTGCTGCCTGGCCCATGCACTGGGGGCTCAGGTTCGATTTCAAAATTCACTGGAAGCAATTAGCTCCTTCATTACCATCTCCCATTCTCTTCCGCTCCCCCTCACCACACACACATGCACACGCCCATGCTGCCTGAGCGCACATTCGCCGCTGACCCCTTCAGGCCTTTGGGCAGAGAGCACCACCACCTTACAGAGTTCCCGTCCACAACCTTCAACCTCTTTAAAATCACTTGAGGATTTCAAAGTGTCCCTAATAACCGTGGGAGGCAAAATACTTAAAACATGAAAGGGGATACATCATTTATACTGTGATGAGCTTAATGATAGGATTAGAAACAGGAGACTACGTGATTGTTGTGGCAAATTACTGGCTTTAGCAGGATGTGTTGTCAATCCCATACGTCTCACAGCACAAGCTCCCAACAAAAAAAAACACAATCTGTGCAACGTTCAACATATCAAATGTTTGCACTACGTTGCGGATAGACGAGCCTGAGTTCCAGACCAAAACATAAAATGCTACGATGTGCTTTTAGCTATTGTTGTTTGTGTGACGCCTTTGGGAAGCGAAGTCATTCAGGGGCTGCAATCTCATCCCACGCATTTCTCCATGCACGCCACTCTGCTTCTCTCTACTTCCCCTGCCCTAAAGTGAGAAAGTGGCATAATTTGTTAATAACTGTTAAGGCAGCTTGGTTAGTCCAATGCAGTCAAGCATCGACAATGTGCTCCACTGCTTCCCGACATGAGGCTAGCGCTAACCATGTAACTGTGCGGCTTAAAGCTCAATGGTGAGCTATCACGTGTCACATGAATTTGGAGCAACATGGGTGATGTCTCTCTTCAAAGGCAGGCTGCGCTGTCAGGAAGGCTTAAGTTGGAGAGAGATGTGGTAGTATACACTGTATAGTAACATTTAACCAGCCAATTAGTTCTGCTGTACCACATGCAATAATTAAATTCAGCCCAGGAAACAAGAGGTTTGACAGTGGGGATAAACCTCCATCCCAGTCAAAATGTTTGCATTGTACACGCAAACTTAGCAGAATGTGTTCTCCTCTTCATGTGACAACTTTCAAGATGTCACATGCCATATCTAAGAGGCTGAAGTGAATTGTCACCCCGACACTTCTTTTCTCATCTTGTGTTTCACGTAACCTTGTGAAGACGGCCGACCTGTGTGAGGTTGGCTGTGATGTCTGCACGCACAAAACTGAGGAAGGAAGAGTGGCGAAGAGGGAGACAGAGAGATAAACATAAACAAAAGTGACACAGAGAGAAGCAATAGAGTTGAGAACAATAAAAAGTGAAAGATGGAAGCAGAAAAAAACAAAAAGAGGGAAGAAAAAAACGCCAAAGCATTTAGCAGACAAAAAGGCGGCAAGAGCCAGAGCAGGAGCAATGGCAGATGGCGGGAACAAGAGACAGAGGCACTTCCAATGGCTCTCCAGAGAAACAAAGTGACACTGTGTGTTAGGACCAGCGGTGAGGAGCTGTCCTGGTGATTTCAGTATTAACCAACCTTATTACTGTTCCTGATTAAACAGACTATCTATTCCCCAAAGCATACATACAACTGCAAATCCAACTTTCTTATAGTATTCAACACCAAGAAAAAAAAACCTCTAAATATCTTAGGACTGTGATTTCAGAGATAAACGACAGACCTCCCACGGAAAAACGCACCGCACCAAACGTCCAGAGTCCATTATTACTGGAAGTAGAGGTTCAGTTAAATGCAATACTCGCAATGTACATTGAGCAAACATTCTCGACTTCAAAATGCTCAAGCAGAAGAAAGTGCAGCAGGGAGTAATATCAAAAAGGCTTATTAGGTGTGCAGGATCTTGAATGTGGCAAACTTACTGTACAGAGGTGAAACAGGACGGTCAGTGTGTAAGCTAAACCCAGGGAACTCACTGGAGAGAATCAGGAAAGAGTTCAGTGTTCAGAGGCCCTTCCCCTAATTTATGCTTTGAGTTTTTAAAAAAGTGTGATAAGTGACTGAAGCATCCACGCTGCAATTACGTGCAGAAATTGATAAAGTTGTGTTAAACAAACATGAACATTTTAGCATTTCCAGGTTAATTGCATTTATTCAGTGTACAGAAACTGGACCTTTGAAACATTTTTCTTCTGTTCTGGCATTTCAATGTAAATACCTGTACCAGGAGAAAATGCTCTTGAAGAACATCGGACATGTAAAAGTTGTTCTGTGTGAATTAGTGTGGACATGGCTAAAAGCTCCCTTCTGGCTACTGACTGTGGCTAACTAGTCACTGTCACCTTTGGTGTTTTTCAGTGTGCGTGTGTGTCATTGAAACTCCTTATTGGTTGCTGATGGTGGAGTCTCCACAGAGTGAGTGATGAGGTTTGGAGTGGCAGCAGGCGGGGTAGTGTGAATAGCGGGAATGAACAATGGAGGGATGGAGAGTGTCTAAAGAATGGAGGCATGCGCCTGAGGTCCAATTCCATCAACTGAGGCAATTGTGCGGAGCGAATACTGGAGTGAGAAGGTGGAGGTTGAAGATGAGTTTGCAAAGGAGGGAGACAGAGTAAGGCAGAGATATAGTAGCTGCACTGCTATTAGTAATATTGGACAATTTAGGGTGAAGTAATGTTTGCAAACACAGGCTTGTCTTTTACTGATCTTCTTCATGCAAGAGGAAGTTAGGAGAGCATGATACTCACTTTAAATAAGGTATGTAATCCATTACTGTGTTCATTAAGGGCCAGACGTCCGTCTATGGAAGCTTTTGTATCTGCATGAAATTAGCATCTGATTTATGGAAGTGGCAGCAAAATGGGGAAAAAGTCTTGTGAATCCCATGGGTGAAAGAAAGCTCAAAAGTTTAGTGATAGTGAAAAGAACCCAGGGTTTTCCAGATAGTTTAGGTATTGTTTGGCCACTAGAAGAGTTTACATAAGATCTAAGGTGTAAAGAAAATGTACGATTTGGGAAAGCAAGCAATTCTGAAACGTAAATGTTCTAGTAAGAGTTCAATCGTCATAATGTACTAAGTGAATATAATGCTGTTTGATAAGTATAAAAATTAACGCTTTATTAACAGTGCCCATACATCCACAAAGTAACTGATAAACCCTCTTGAGCAACTTGCCCACGGACATGTGGACAGGAGAAACGGGGATCACACCACTAACCTTATGATCCTTTGGAAACCTGAAGAAAACCAGCCGAGTATGAACGCAACGCCTTTCATCAAATGTGATCTCATTATGCAGCTGGCTCGGCATTGGCCTCAGTCTGCCCTCTCCAAGATGTAATATTAGACAAGAAATGATCAGGTTCTTATTCTTAATTCAACTCATTTAGATTCCCTAGCAACAGAGGGCAGGTGATCAAGCATAATTATAAAAATTGAAAAACTTGATTCTAACTGTGGCTACTCATGGAAAACCAATACGTAGAATCCACCAGCACTTCTAAGGGTAGTAAGACCTGAGGATTCTCCGTGTAATAACAACTCATATAAGAATGTTTTCGGCTCCAGATTCCACACCTTGATGACACCAATGGTTCATCAGTTTTTAGCTTTCAGTGAATGTTCATGCTGTCACGTATTGAATTACTGTACAGTGCAGGCACAGCATTCATGAATCCTGAGCGGGTTCTTTTTTGGATGGCTCAAACTGTGGCTTACAATGTTATGGAGTCATCTGTGGACTGTATTATTTCTATCAACAATCAAAGGTTCTTTGACAGTATGTCTACTGATTGCTGACTGTTGCGTCAGTCTGACAGCTGCCATCCTTAGCCAAAGTGGGAAGTGACAGCCCTGCGCATTGTATTGCTTTCCTATTTTCATAGTGCATCTGTGTGGGTTTTTATAAGTTATTTGTTTTTATCTGTCGGCCTGACGCATTATATGTTTTACCAGAAAATTTGCTTTTCTTTTTGTGATCCAAATTATTTAATGACCTTAAGCTACAGAGAATGAATGCATTTGTATATTGCGTTGGTCCGCCTACGCAATTTGCTGTGAGCATTCACTGAATCATAAACAACCTGTCAATAATGACAAAGGTTTGTATGTCTGAGCTTGAAAAATAGCTGCGTACCATATAAATGTGCTCTGTCCATTAGCTTATACAGACACATGCATGGTTGCTGGAACATTTTTAGCAGAGGCTTGCTCTATTGAACAGGGTAACAGGCAAGCAAGGGCTTTCCCATAGCCTGTCAATCATCCAGAGTGGAGATGCCTTATTGGCCATTATCTGTCCTGTCAGAAGTCTGGCGGTGGTTCCACCTCGCCACATCAGTCTCTGTCAGCTGGCACACTGTCTGTGGACACAACCACGGAGCACAAAGCTGCATGCTACTGTTAGCATTACTGTAAGTTTATTCCATGGCGAAAGAAATATTTATATTATTTTAATTTAGCTTTCTTCAAAAAAAATCTCCTTGTATTACATAAAACATGTGACATAACTTCAAAGTGCTGTATTACTACTCTCCTTCCACATGTGCAGGAGGAGCAAGAGCGAAAAGCAATTAACACATTTATATAAAATTACACTACAATAACACAAACTGTGTCTTTGAGTAACTCAGATGGAATATTTGTTACGTTTACATTAGTTTTTCTTTTTCTGTTCATTTGCACGCGTTGAATTTGCTGGGTGATAGTTTTCCTCCACGTTTAAATTAGTCACAAAGAAATTCTATTCACAAATCACATCATACGTGTTATTTTCTTATTTTATGAAAAATTGGCATACTACGGATTTTATGAATTCCCTTTAATCTCTGCAGTTTATGTTAACACAGTGTACTATTATTATCTATTTGTAGGGTGAACAAAATATGAGCACTGAATTTAAGTAGCTCACTTTTGTTTTTGCTCTTTGTTGCAAAATAAATAAATGATGTGCCAGGTAAGGGGTTTGACCTTTGACTAATTTAATTTCTTGATGTTTTCCTCACTACATATCAGGAAAAACCTCCCATTCATGATAAATGAACCATCATTTGAGGCACCAGATGACATATATGCCTTTTTTTGTTCGTTTTATTTTTAAATCACACTTGTTTAAAATAGCACAAGGTAATTCCAAGCAGAAATCACTGAGTAATAAGAGCAGACGACAGACAAAGTCCCTCTTCTACACTTAAAACAGATTAGCACACACTCATAGTCGAGGCTGAGGCCATCTAATATTTATTACCACTATAATCTACTCTCCTGTGGACTGGCAGCACATTTACCTGCGTACGGGGAGGCGAGGGGTTAAAAGGGGAGCAGCGGTGCCATAAAAGGGACAATGAAATAAACATGACTTACTGTGAAAGAGCCCTTAAAGGAAATATAATTTAGGTGGTCAGGAAGAAGCAGCGTGCCAAAGCCAGTTAACAACAAGCACCCCCATCAGGATTGACCTATGACCTTATCTAAACAGCCAATCACACTGACTGGTGGTGTAAGATGAACTTAGATACCGTATCTACGCAGATACCGCGAATGTCAAAGAGAGCCACGGGATAAAAGAAGAGTAGGAAGAGAGAATGTCCCATTTGATATACAGATGTATGTAGTATTATTTCTTGGATAGTGAGAGCGTTGATATATGCAGATAATTAAGCATATTCAAAAGTGAGCTTAGCAAAAGGAAAGGGGCAAAAAAAACACCCTGCTGTAGCTTTAAATCCAGCTAGAACCAGTTGTAGCCTGTAGCCAAAACAATATGTGGCTCCAGCTATCTGCATGTACAAGTGTGTGCATGTGTTAGAGTGTGTGCAGGCATTTGTAACGACGTGCTCCTTCTAGAGATAAGAGTAACAATGGATTACTCTCACCTTTCTCTGGCTTTCCCCCCCCTTTAACCTGTATCTGCAGGGCTGACTCCACACTCTACACATGCAAATAAACACACTTAATGTGATACTGAGATCGTAATGAGCATGTGCACAGCATTAGTCAGTCTCGGTAGAAAAACCAAAAAAATCAATGTGTACAGAGTAATCTTTGGCAAACCCTGAAAACACACTAAACACAGAGTTCCAACAAGCGAACGCTTGTCTGCACATCCTCCAACACGTGGCAGCAGCACTGATGCTAGAGGCTGGGCCGTCGTGTGTCTGTGTGTATTTTCTCTGCTTTTCTAAATCCTGCTCTTTCAACCTCTCTCCTCGACTCTGTCCCGCTCTTTCCATTCCTCATGGCCACATACGTTTTCTTGAAAAGTGTGCCCCGAGCTTCAGGGTGGAGGGGGAAGGGCTTAAACTTCATCCTGGTTTCCCAGAGTTGGCTGGGTTGAACTAAACTAAGGAGCTCCAGCGTTCCCCAGCATCCCTGCTGCTTTCTTAAATTAGCAGAGAGGATCTGCAGCCTCTAAAGGGAGAAGCGGCGACCCATTGTCATGTCTGCAGTCTCATGCAATTATCTGAACCGTCATGCCTTCCTCGCATTATGTTAGACCTGTAACACGTCTATGCTTTTATTGAGTTTCCCCTGCACATAAGGAACAACAATGTGCATGCCCAGATCATGCAAAATGCACATACAAGCAAATCAGCAAATACGTGTGGGTCTGTTTTATGAAAAACAAATGCCAGCTGCTTTCCAAATCTTGTTTTGCTGTAATCAAATCCACTGATCCTGACATGCAGGGGTAAATACAGAATTACTGTCACTGAGGAAAGTGGTATTTACTATTTGTGTAGAGGTCTGCCCACGGTTATTACTGCTAATCCAAGCCTGTTTGAGCAGCACTACTGACTGTTTGACTGTCTGGTGACTAGGCTCGCATGGGCTTTTCCTTGCAGCATGGATGTGCAAACACGTTAATGGCCTGACCTTTCTAACTGAGAGAAGAGCATACCTAATGTGAGAAGACACATACATGGAGTCACACACAAAAAAAAGAGGAACATACACACATCTGCACACAGAATCAAAAAATCAAATAGTTACAGAGGATGACTCCACATTCATAAGAAATCATCCATACACACACACACACACACACACACACACACACTCACAGGCAGGCTGCTGTCTAGCTTGGAAGTCAATAACATTATCCTCTCTCCATCTCGGCGATGGTTATTAGTCTGGAGAGCCACACGGCTCTCTTCAATGACACTCTGGAGATGAAGGGATAAATCACCACACTGAAAGGATAAGTGCGTGCAGAGGAGAGAAAGAGAATGGGAGCAGAAGAAGCACAGAATGAGAGGAAGAGAGAAAAATACAGAGACTCAGGCGGAGGCAGAGACTCAGGCGTAAAGCAGTTAAGGCGGGGTGGTTTGACTTTTTATTTTTTGTAAAGTACAGATGATGTGAAGACAAGTCTTTCAGAACACAAGGACTGATGTTCAGCTTCACAAATCCGACTCGTTCTGAGCGCCGTACCCCTGAGTCTCCCCGCCCGTCCCATCCTCTGTCACTATGACTCTCCATCTTTCTCCTTTTTGCTTTATCAAATAGAAAAAGGTGCTTTATTTGGACTGGTACTCTAAAAGCATTTCCTTTGTCTCTCACCCCCCCCCCCCGCTCTTTATCTATCTGTCTCTCTCTCATTCTTACTTTCGTACTCTGTCAATCTCCCCCCTGTTTTTCTCTTTCTGGTACTCTCCCTCTCTCTG
>JAUMTR010000016.1:4084991-4147521 GCA_032270685.1 Microctenopoma stevenorrisi
CCCCCCCGCCACCAGCCCCTCCTCTCAACTTCACCCTGCACTCTCTCCCACAGGACCCTTGAAAATACAAGGAGAGAAAAACAAACGCCGGGAGGCTCAGTGCTACTTGGTAAACACATAAGGGAACAAACGTGTGGACGTGTGCCAATTTCGCGCTGTCTACATCAAGAAAATATCAAATGTATGAAAATACAACCCTAACAGCAGTTAACATGTTATTTGATGAAGCGAATAGACGGTAACTATAATGAATGTTAGCTAATCTTTCTTTTACAAACATGAAAAGGCTATGAAAACAGAACGCAAAAAACACCCCTCAGCCCTGTGATGGGGATAACCCTGCTCTAAGTTTCATCAGTCTGGTCGTTTGTAGGGTTAGGGTTAGGGTTACCACAGATGTACCCATGGAAGAGAGAACGCTGACATTAGCTGGCTGGTTTTTGTGCCGCTCAGTGTGGAATAATACACATGAAAAGTAAACCAGCTACTGTCAACTTGTGAGTTCAGTACAAACAGCACAACAATCTCAAAGGAGGAAAACCTTCTGTCAACAATCATGGGCCTTTCAGGGCTTTGGCATGCTCCTGTAAATAGCACACAAGTCGGAATGTCAGTCAGTAAATGTGAGCAGCAGTGTCAAAGTTTATATTTCCTTACACAACTAGTGGGAACTACAGGAATTTTAAGTGGGACAACCAAGGTGTGCGTGTGATTCTTTCTCTCTGTGTACTGAAAAAAAATGTTACTTCACATGTGTGCCTGGAAGTTGAGTCATGTCATATGTGTGTGTTTGTGTGAGTGGACCAATCTAAGTAAATGCCAGTTCCTGCAAGACAGCTGGCTGTATGGTAGAGTGGTCACCTCAATCCTGCAGGCTGTCACTCCAAATGTCTATTTCTGGAGCTCATGCAAGTGTGTGTGTGTGTGTGTGTGTGTATCTCTGCATATGTGTTGGACCAGTTAGAGCTGGTGAGGAGTGTGACCGCAGCACAACACCAGAGGCTGCTTGAGATGGATGAGGAGCTGAAGCCCAGGTGGATTTGAATCTGGGGTACAGGTGTGTGTGTGTGTGTGTGTGTGTGTGTGTGTGTGTGTGCGGTGGCGTACAATGATTTAGAAAACAAAGTAGGACCATTAAATCTCCACCTAAATGGTTTCTAGCAACACAGAGGCCTCTGCTGCATGATTTCAGACCGCCGGTTAATTGGCTGTCATGCCACAAAGGCCATGTGGTGGAGAGACAGCTGAGTAAATAAGCTCACATCGACTCACGCACACACACACACACACACACACACACACACGTCTATCATTTCATTATTTGGGTGAGTGGATAACGATGGAGATGATGATGATGATAATTATGACGGTTTATTTAAGTGTCTCTGTGGAATTGTGTGAGCCAGTGAAGAGAGACAAATTTATACCAGCCAAGGAGGAGGACCAAAATAAAACACAAAAAGGGAGGAACAAAGACGTGCTGCCGCCAAACCTCAGAGGGGCCATCTAGAGTATTACAATGTGCTCATGAAATCGCCATTAGAGGAACACTGTGCTTAGTGATGCATGTTTATTGCACGCTTGTGTGTCTGTGTGCGTTCCTTGGTATTTAGTCGAACACTTTGTCCACAGTGTGCTACATCTGAAACATTAATGAGCAGTGGTGAGATGAGAAGAGGGGAATTTGCTGAATTGCCACGATGAATATGCTT
Source organism: Microctenopoma stevenorrisi (assembly GCA_032270685.1). Taxonomy (NCBI): domain Eukaryota; kingdom Metazoa; phylum Chordata; class Actinopteri; order Anabantiformes; family Anabantidae; genus Microctenopoma; species Microctenopoma stevenorrisi. The sequence goes on from JAUMTR010000016.1 coordinate 4,086,704, forward strand.
GATTTGTAATTATTAATGGTGACACATTTAATCTGATGTGGTTGAGGAATCAGGAGGCTTCACAATGGAAGCTGCTGTTGCCCATGCGGGTTCGGCTATCTCCACTCCAGCTTTAATTTTCCCCCGAACTGCACTCAGATAAACAATCTGCAAACTCACAGAGCTGAAATATTATATATCCAATCTTTTAGCCTGTGCCATGATGAAATAATCAAATTCAAAGGACATGGCAGCAGTGTGTATTCAGACGCTATGCTCTCTACTATCCCTGGAGGTTTGGATACAAAAAGACAAAACACATCATTCATACGCGCATATAAACCACAAACACACACACTCACAAACTGCGGCGAGGACGGCCTCACCAGCTCAGAGAGTAACTGGTAGAGAGCAGGAGTCCATTAGGTAAAAACTCCAGAGGTTGACTCCTCTCTTTGCACTTCACAGTGGAGGACAAGCAGGGCAGAACACCACATAAACGCTCAAAAACTTATTAGACCATAAATTTAGACCAGTTATTCATAAAAGATGACCTCAAACCAGGCAGAGGCTGGGCATAATGAATGAGGAACACTGAGGTTGGAGGCTTTGGAAGAATTCTCCATGTGAACGGGGTGGTGTGTGTGTGTGTGTGTGTGTGTGTGTGTGTGTGTGTGTGTGTGTTTGCGAGTGCATATGAAAGGAGCTCTCTTTCTCTCCGGTTTCAATTTATGATCCATTAACTCGCATTGCCATACGTTCTCTCCTGCCCTGAGAATCAACAGCGAGGGGAGTGAGAAGAAAGGAAAGGGCGTTTAGAAGTCAGCCGCACAGCTACACAATACGCCGATTAACACAGTTCCGGTCTGCGATGTGACATTTAACGGACACCCACATAAGAAGAGAGCAAATGAAGTTCATCCAGCCTTCACATAACGAAGAAGATGTCATGGTCACTCCTCCCCTCTGCATTCAGGTTGCTACGATCTAAACGGCTTTTTTCCAATATTCAACGAGTCATTGAGATGCACAGTGACTTGTTAGTAAGCGCTAAGGTCCCAGACAGCTATGCTGCAGTGTCCCCCCTCTAATTTCAGTGGAGCTAATAGAGAAGCTGTCCCCTAGGACAGACCTGCGTTCATTCCCACCCAGACAGGCATGCAGTAGTGGGCTCCTGTCGGCAGCTTAACTGCTCAGCACCCTGCCAGTCGAGGCAAAGGGCTTCAAAAAAAACAAAAAAACACCTGATCTGCTGCTTTAAAGTGTCTTTTATTTGGGGTGCAGTCAAAGTGCAGGTAGCTGTTTGACAATTCTTTTGATGTACCAACAGAAAGTGGTGCAAAGAAGATGAGCCCCTCTTTCCATCAAGCCGGCCCTCTGAAACAAAGCTGCTCCATCGGTGAAATGAAAAGAATACGTTAGAAACACAGAGGAGTAGCCTCTCAAGTAGTTTGTCTTGGCTTCTGAAAAAAAACATATGATGTTATTTATTACTTTGGAAATTGCAGTATAGGAACACAACACTGGATTAGCAATTAGCTCTGTTTGTAGCGTAAGCACTGATATAACAATGCTGCCTATTTATGGATACGCCTGTAACATGTGAGTCATGCTGAACAGTGTGTCTGCATGTTCAGAATCGAGGTATAACTCTGTGTAGCAGGACTGCATTTGCTCCTATAATATATGAAATAACAGCGCCTTGTCTGGACGGTATTGTCGATGCACGCATAAGCACACAGCGCTGTATTATGCAAATAAATGCACATAAACATATGTATACACACACAGCATGCACTTGTTTTGTTGCACCACTGTGCCTTTAATGCACAGGATGTCAGAAATATGGTCACAGCGTCGCTGCCCTTTCTCTCAAAACAATGTCACTGTCAAACAGCGAGGCTCAGGAGAAAGCCGCAGTAACGTTTGCTGCTGAAAAATGTCAGACACTCTTCTGTTGCTGATTTGCATAGATTCCTGCATGGAATGGCAAGGAAGACGCGGGTCTTATTCAGGGCTAAGGAGGTAATCACAGCATTTTCTTGAGTAAACACAGGCAGTGTAAAAACACCGGCAAGAAAAGAAAAGCAAAAAGGAAAAATCAAATAGTGGCTAAATCAACAAACTTGAAACAAGTGGTGCCATGAATATTCCCGTTAGCCCCTGAGGCAACACTACATCCTGCACAGAGTAATCTTTTTCTCTCGCTCCCCTCTTTTCTTTTCCACAGCTTGACTTCAAAGACCAACTCTTGCAGATTCTAAGTCAGGTGGTAGAGGTGCGGGGTGGGGGCTAAAGCGCACAATTGCCGAGTGCACGCCATATCACACATCTCGCATTCTTTTATGTGTTAATCACTGTCAGCGCAGTGGCGGACGGGAGACGAATGATAATGTAATGAAGATTTAGGTCGTGGGAAGTGACTGGCGCAGCTCGTATCCCACCCTCTCAACCCCGCCAAGGCTCCCCGACATCTGCTCGCTCCATAATTTGTATTCCATGCTGCTACTATCACTGAGTGTTGCGGGCATATGCCACACGAAAGGAAAACGTTCTGACCTTTCAAGCTCAATCAGAAAAATTTGACGAGGGTGGTGAACAGGGCAACTCCCCAAGAACTTAACTGCGTCTTCTAAGCATCTGAGAGGAATCGCTAAGTAAGTTCATTAGCCCTCACGAATGTGGCCCCACCTTTATCAGAAAACAAAAAACACAAGGTAGCCTGCAACACCCATAAATTAAGATTAGGGAGAGATGAGAAGATGGAGAGAGAGAGAAAAAAATCCTATAAGAAGAGGAAGGGCTTCTCTCTTATTTAAAAAAATATATAAAAAAGGCAAGCTTGAGTCTGGCAGCCAGAGAGCTCTATCAGGGCCAAGCCACACATCTATCAGGGAAACACACTAAGGCTGTGGGGGATAAGGCATGGAGGCATGAAGAGAGGCTATTTCCATGGGCAGTCCTTGGAGAGACCAGGCCCAAACTGCTAGTAAAGCCCAGCAATGAGAGGTCTCTCTGGGGGACTGCAGAGGATAAGAGGCCCCGGCGGAAGAACTCTCCTGTCAGCACTTCAATCACGCCTAATCCCTGCTTAGTACACCCACTGCTATGGCAAGGAGAGAGGGAGGGAAGGATGGGGGGGGGGGGGTGCAGAGTGAAAATAGTGAGAGGAAGAAAGCTGAAGAGAAACAGAGGAAAGATAAAAGCTGAGACAAAGCAAAAAAAGATTAAGAGAAAGAGGGAGATGAGACAAAGAGAAAAATTGCCAAAGGAGCCATCAAAGGTGAGCAAGTGGAGAAAATGTGAAATTGAGAAAGGTGATGAAGAAAAGAAAAAAAAAAGCTCTGCTGACGCATACATTTTTATGTCATTTTAAATGTTATCTGGGTGAGAGGATATCGGAGCAAACAAAAGTATAAATTGTCACGTTTGTACAAGATGAAAAAGAAAGGTGGTAAAGTTAGAATTTCAAGGGCGAAAGAGGATTTTATGGCAGAAACCCACGTAAGCAGACGTGTAGTTTCCAATAGTCAACTGCACTGATCAAAAAGAGACACGAGAAGATCCAGGGGTGTTGACAAAAATGGAGAGGAGTGGAAATGGGATCCGTTGACCTGCGATTACTTTGCTGAGGCGCCACAGCACAGCAGCGTGTGTCTAAACATAATCTGATGTATGGCATGCGTGTACCCGTGTATGCGCTTATTGTTTCGTGGACGCTGCATCTGGCTTGCTTTCGTAAGTGTGTCTAAATGCATGTGTGGCAAGGGGCGGGGAGGAAAGAGGGATGGAGATGGAGCAGATGGATGAGGGGAGATCAGAGAAAGAGGATTACGCCACGTCAAACCATCATCGCAGTCATAAAATCAGTCCGCCCACACTGCTTCGGAGACTTCAGGGCCAATGTAGAGCAGGGATAATTTAAGGCCCAGGGTCTATCGCTCTCTCTTACTCCAGATAGTAAACTACCGCTGAGAGGGAATGGACAGAAGAGACAGTTTAAATTAAGTGCAGGGGATTCTACAAGAAAGGGCGATTGAGAGCGCGTTGAGATATTTGTAAAGGGTGATTGTGCAGGAAAGCTGTGAGGGGAATTCTAGGCAATAGGGTAAAGTGTGTGTATGTATTACTAAGTTGCAAAAATAAGAAATAAAGAACTGGGTGCAGACAGAAATGTGTGTGTGTGGGGACAGTAAAGTGCTGCTTGTGCAGCACCTACCTGACAGCTGAACTACAGAGTGATTATTAGGCAGCAGACAAATGATGAGCAGCGTGCACCACTTTACATAACAATCAAAAGACTGGAAGATGTTTTACTGTTCACATAATTTGTACCATCCGAGATGTAGCTTGTGACAAGATCTGACGCCCCCTCCCCCCACCACCCCTGCTACCAAGGTTCCTAGAGTTAGCTTCCCTAGACGTAGAAAAATGAGCTAATGCTCCCTGTGAGCTGCCATGAATGTTACAAGATAAGTTTAATTAAAGATATCACCTTTAAATGAACATTGACCCTGCTCTCATTGCCTAGAATATTTTCTACAGGGGACACAAAGTGTTTACAGATCGAGAGTCCTAACAAAACGGATTCAATGTTAAGGTCGCTAATGACATTTTTTTATTTAGTCTCTCACATTTGAATTGCAATGTTTAAAGTAGCCTTCGTTTATAGATTACTAATACAATTTTCTTTGATGATTTCTTTAATATTTACAAAAATAGCTGAATGGAATCTCTCATTAGAGTCATTTCAGCACCATGGTCAGCACCAGCATCGGGAATAACAAGTTATTGGACATTTCAGCACCATGGACAAGGCTATTCCCCAACTGCTCCAGTTCTACGCCTGAGGCCCAAGTACAGATGCAACAACCTTGACTTGGACTCACACTGAAGTGAAGAGTCAGCCTCACACTAACCGCTCACAACGGGAATTATGATGTAACGATTCAAACACAAAGTGCTCTCGACAAATTAGTCACACATTTTGATGGTAGCTATTTATCTGTGAGCGCATTTGTAGAAGGTAGATACGCTAGTGTTGCCTCTAAGGCATTTTATCTATCTTTTGTTATATGTTTAATTTACGTTTTTTACTAACAACAATTTAATTGTAAAAACCTTTCATAATAATTTGTAAAGGAAAACTGTTTCGTTTGATGAATTAAATCTTAATTAGATTAAACTGGATGCAGCATGAGAATCCTTTTCCATCCGCTAGGAAATATCAATGAGGCAATGTTGTGAGTTTGTTTGCTTATCTGTTAACATGCGAAAGAAACTATTTTGCTGATGATTATGTTAAGAACACTACATGAGTAATGCTTCTGTTGATACCGGCTTATACCACCCATCTAAAGTTTGAGGTCACTTACAAATACAAAACCTAATGTAGTGTAGACACTGTGTAAGTGATTTAGATTTCAAAGGCCACTTTGTCCTAGGCAAACAGTTTGTGAGGGTTAAGTGGAATGGTTTTCTGTACCATGCTAGCTGAAGTTGAATAACATACAGCAAAACATGGACATATAGATCAATATTTAGGCACAACACAAACTAAGGTTTTTCTGGCAGCCAGTGTGTAGCCGGGAGATAAGGTGCTCATCATCTCTTTGAAGACCTGCCAACAAGGAAGGATTCCTGGCTCTCTGGTCAATTATGTAAACACTCTCATCCTATCCCACTGCCCAACCTACCAGATGCCCTTGAAACAAAATGACATCTTCTACAGGGGGCCTGAGGAAGGACTAATCTCTCCTTAGGTTGTGTCACGTGGAACCTTCTTTTCTTCTGGGCTGCCCCATGTGTTGGCTCTCTACTCGACTTGATTTCCCACGTACCTACGCGCCCAATGCTATGTCACGCTCAAAACGGACGATGATTAACGCCATCTGCGGTGGGCGGGCGCCGCGCTAACACCCTGGAACGGAATGGATGGTGCATTCCACGTCCATCTGTGCCTGAATATACGGGAGGAGGAGCACGGACACGCCTGTGCTCACACACACATGCGTGTGGGCACACAAACACCAAGGCGCAAACAAACTGAAACACACCCTCTGGAATACAAATAATGGAGAGAGCGAGGGAGAGAAGGGGAGATAAGAGAAGGAACACAGACTGCCCCAACCCCTATTGATAGCAAAGAGGCTTGGACTCTCTTTTTCAATAAACCAACACTTCATGTCTCTGGCAGTCGTCCTCAGCAGATACACTCTGCAGCATATCCAAAAGAGCAAGAGAGCAGGAGCTTATTAATTAGCACAGCGCGGGCCCGGTCACGTCCGGCACGGCGCAGATTAGGCCCAGTGTTTGATGAGTCGTCATCAGGTCAGCAAAAATAAACACATTACACGGCTTCGTAAAAGTCGGTTCACTTCACCACAAGAGTTTCTTTGAAAATGTCGTTATGCGTTGTGTATTTGTTACTCGGTCGACTAATTTAGTCACAATTATGTGACCTTGAGGCAAGCATGTTGTCTTTTAGATGCAAATTTAGCTCCAGACAAATGAGGTGATGACTATAATGTCAGTTTGGAGAGAAAATCAGTGACTGCGCGAGGTGGTGATGTACTTACACCTTCTCTTGTACTCTCGGCCCCCACTGTATCTCCATTATTTATGTCACCGCAGGCATTTAGAGTCCATTATGCACAAGGGTCAAGGTGCTGGAAGATGTTTTATTTGAGTGACATAATAGCTCTGGCACTCCAAGGCAAAGAGAAAAGGGAGAATTATGCAGCTTTTAGCAGAGCCATTTGTCATCATCTATTTTTTCTAGCTTGTTGTTTGGCTTGCTCTGCTGTGTCTGTTTATTAGTTTCTTCTTATTTTTTTATTCCTCTGTGCTAAAAGGAGACAAATCCATTTTGTGCTTTAGTGTGTGGCAAACATTCCAACAACAAATGTTTTACAGCCCCCTCCCTCTTCACGGGATGCTAAGAGGAGCGCAGCTTTTTTTGCTGCGGGGGGAAACGAGGCGAGACAAGAGGAGTGGAGGAGCAGGCCTGCTTGATGTTCGAATGCTGGTCGAGATGAGCAAGATGTGAAAAGATAAATGACTTGTGTTTTAAAACTCAGAGCGATACAAATCGCCTTTTATGTTAAGACCTCCACCCAAAAGTACAAACACGCAGGGATAGAGTTTATTGCGGGATGTGTGTGACATGACTCAGGCAGTTACTTCCCATGACTGCTGTACTCTCGACAAGAGGACCTGACATTTTCGTCCATGGCAAAAAATGTGCAAAGGGAAAAGATGGAGCCAGGTAATGGAACTCATTTATAATCAAAATGACAACCAACTTCTGATGCTGGTAGACAGCTCGAAAGGGAGAACTGGGAGGCGAGACGGAGATTGAAGAGGGACTATGGGCTAGTGGGAAGCTGTGGCTCCCCTCAGCAGCTGGGTGAGGTTCATTAGGCAGCGGGTCTGTTGTGGAGGGACTCCGTTACAAATCAGACCCAGAGCGAGAGGGAGATGGCTGAGGCTCTCGCCCCAAGGTCACAGCACGTCCTGGGACTCGGCAACTTGAAAAAGACGACTGGTGCTGATTATGGCCAAGTTAACAGTGACAGTGATGATAGATGATGCCCAGACATTTAAATCCTTCTTTTTGCTTTACACTGTGTACGTTCCAGGGCAGCAGAACATATTACTAACACAAGATACTGAGTCAATGGCCAGTAACAAAAATGGAAATCAAGCGTTCGCTGTAACAGGGCGTACTTATAGAAAGATGTTTCACATCTCATTACCTCCGTATGCTATTATCTAACACAGCACCCAGGTGTGACATTAAGTCTCACCGTATTTGTCACATACAGTGTATATAGCTGAGGAGTCTCTGTAGACAACTATGTCTCTTAAAAACACATATTTCTAGTAGGAATTTGCAAAAGCAAATTCACTTAGGGAGAATTGAACTTTTTCTTTTATCAGCACACTCGACATGTAGCAGAAAGCTAGCAGCTGATTGGACAGTTGTTACCCTCTGCCCCATTGCAAAACAAAGTCCTTCATTGAAAAGCATTGAATTAGCAATCTTCATTTGAATTTTAATACCTGTAGCTTATTTAGGTTCTATTTTCCTGACTGTGAAAGTCACTGAATGAACACATTTGGAGAACTTCCCTACTTTACTAGACACGACCTCTGCAAAGTTCAACTGTGAGAGCAGAAAACACAAAAGATTATGTTGAACTGCTTTATAAGATCAGCATAATGTACACTGAAAGTGTATAAAACTATGTGCAGCCTGTGCAGACACAAATACACAGGAAGTGATACAAATTACATCATTGATCCTCGAGCGGATTAAAATCTTTATCAGTTATTTTTGTTGTGATATATAAATATTATAAAACAGAAATTTGCATCGCACCAAGAATGCAAATAATATAAATAAACATTATATAACTTTCACACCAGTACTTCTCAAGGATATCTTCAATTAACGAATATTTCTCCAGACTGCTTTTGCAATTAGTTTAGTTTGGTTCTGGTTTAGTTCAGACTTTCATCCGTGTGCGAATTCAATCTGTGCATTTACGCTGTGATGAATAATGAGACGTTAAGGTTTTTGTTTCACATAATAATGCCCGTTCTTATCAAACTTTCAGTTTCATTTGGTGTCTGTGTCCATTTGTTCTTCGTCCACTTCATTTTTTTCCAGATCCCCCTCCTGATTTCTCCGAGTGAGCTATATGTGTCAAAGATGATTCATACAATCTCAAAGAGAAATAATGTTCCTCAAGTCATTAATCTTCGCTTTTTAACAATCAGCGACACACAGGGTATATCGGGGAGAAAGAGAATATAATACAGTGTGACGCCGGTCCAACGTGAATGAGAGTATCCATAAAGGCCTGTCAGATTAGGTGTGCCAATTCCTCAGTCTGGATTTATTATTATTATGGGCCGTGGAATGCTGCTGAATACTGCTTGCATGCAGATGAGGGCCCCGCGCGGAGATGTCAGAACAGATCACACTCCATTAAGTCTCGCCATGTGTGTCTGTGTGTGACTTTGAGAGTGTGTGTATGTGTGTGTGGAGGTGAAACAGTAATTGTATACGTTCATGTATGAAGGATGAAGGATGGTGGACGAGATGTGGAGCTGATAGGAAGAATGTGTGCACAGTATGAAACATGTTTCAAGGAAAGTGTGTATTTTCTTTTTGCCCTCAAGACATAGAAAAACAACTCTGTCGAGAGACTTCATTTAATCAAACTCTATATCAGCATTTTCTGCACAGAGAATCTGCAGAGGAGGACAGCAGCAGCAGGAATTTGCATTCATATCGAGTCCCCAATTTCACAGATGTTGGCACAAGGCGATATAAAGCTATGTGCTTTTGTTCTCCTAGTTTTATCCTCACATACACTGCACCTATTAGCATGACTTTGAGCGCACCTTTGGCACATGTGAGCAGCTACACAGTGAACAAAGCCCTGGAGCTGCTAAAAACTTAACTCATTGTGTATATCCTCTCTAGTCCTCCGCCGTCTTTTTTACTTTTCATCTTTACACTATGCTTCCTTTTTTATCCCATTTTCGTTTTTCCCTTTTTTTTGACCTTTGCGCTACTCCATCCTTTACGCTGGTTCAGGAGACACCCGTGGTGACCATGTGTGCAGCCACACACTTAGAAGATTTATAAAAAGGCAAAGCAGCACAGTGAACGAGTGAGCTTTTCAAATGACTACAGAGAAAGGAAGACTGAAAGACGGGAGGGGAGGGAAGTCTGAAGGTGAGGTAAAAATATTGACTTTTGTCGTTCAATGCTGAGTCAATGTTTAAAGTTTGAAGGAAGTTTTGCCTGAAAGCTTAGATGTTGAGGGGTATTGACTGTGGCTGAGAGGATTATAAATTAGGGCTGATGCAGGAGTAGATGCACTGCTTCAGTGTTTGCGTCTGTAAGATATCAGAAGAATACTAAATATATGTCAATGGTTTGCTGTTGACACAAAAGTTGTTTATCAATTAGAGTTGTGTGATGGTCTGAAAAATGTTTATATTTCTTCCACATAATTATGATTTTGGACTGTTACAGGTATATAAACAATAAGATGCAGTGTTTTTGTAGCTTCCGCTGTATTCATGTTTCAAGTTATGTCTTATGCAAAAAATAAAACTTTTCACAGTAAATCCATCTGACAATGTGAACACTGAGCAAGTTCCATCATTTCAGACGTCCCACAGTTCAAAGTTGTTCAGGTTTCTATGAACATAGTTTTTTTGCTTTGTGCAGAACTACAACTTGTGTTGCAGCATTATTTAAAGGTTGAATAAGTTCAAAAATTCATCTATTTGGCTGCATGAAGGCTCGTGTCTCTATGAGTTCTTGTATTCCCACGGCAACTTAACACCAATACACAAAGAGGCTGACAAGCCTTAATGTACCACATATAAAGCTGATACAGTAGGTGTGTGAGACACGTGAAGACTAAGAAAAGGAAACAGGAAATGCAGCAGTAGTGGCGTAAGTCTGACATACAGTATATTAAATGTACTGTTGCCACCTACACACAGCGTTTGAGCTAAACGCTAGCAAAAGGTTTGCTAACATGTCAACTACAGCGAGGCGTCTAATGTTTACCGTGTTTAAGTCGTTGTCCCTGCATTTGTTTGGACATCAGCTAAACCCACCACATTCCTAACGCTGCTGCAGCGCTTTACGTTCAAACGCGTTCCGCGGTAAACTCGTCTGCGCCCGTGTCAGGCTGAGGACACATGAAATAAGCGCTAAACATTCTGTCAGAGCAAATGTTTCAGCCAAATAAACTCTGTCCGAATGTATGTATGTCAACATCTGTTGGACTTGAAGCACAAACACTTTTAAGGGCAACGCAGCTTATTGCTTAAGGATATTTGTCAGCTGAGTCATGTTAACTGCAGCATTCAATAGAACCTGACTTCAAATATCACTCACTTCTAGATGCAGTCTGTGGAAAATGAATTTGCCCCACATATGTGTGCCCCAAGCAATATGTTTTTTTAGGGACAATACCTATGAGCAATATCAAGCTCATGATTTAAAAAGAAAAAAGATAAACAAAGATCAAAATATAAGATGAATAAACAAATGCAATGCAACACAATGAGGAAGCAGCACAAAACAACAAGGAAACACAAACAGGGCAAGGCGTCAGCAACACAGGACTCCCTAGCCTATCTAAAAAAGTAAAGATGAATGACGGAAGCTAAATGAAATGCCACTGCGGGTAATGGGAAAGAACCGGCATCAGAAAAGCAGGTCACTTGAATTGCAGGGGATGTTCTTGAGTGGCTTTGCCCAGGGGCCGTGTGCATTCAAGCTTCCTCCTCACGAGTCGATAATATTAGCTCTAACACACTCATAAACACGCGCACGCAGGCCATGAACTAGCCACTGCAGGCCTCTTGTGTGAAGACTTTATGCATTTTTGTGCAGGTGACAAACGAGCACAAACTTAATCTTGACTCTTTTTGGTTTTGGTGATTTTGTCTCCCTTTGACATTTTGCTGTCGTGGTGATTTGGTGACATTAACCCTAACCCTGGCTGTTAATGCTTCCATCTCTGACCTTTTTTGGGGGGTTTTGCCTTCATCCCTTTCTCATGCACTTTGCCTCCCCTCCCTCTTCCCTATCCATCCCTCTGACCTGGATTATACATTTTTTTCAGCTCCCTGAGCTGAACAATACGCTCCAGCCTATTAGCATGCAACCAAGCCAAAAAGCAGAAATCCTGCTCCGGCCATGCGACTCCTCTGTGTCTGCGCCTCTTCATCTCCCCTTCCTCTCATGGCCTCAGCACTCTCTGACTCTGGTGTCTGCTTCCTGGTCACTCTCCATTTCTACTTTCTTCTTTCTTTATTCACAGTGTCATCATTCATCTTATAACATCTGTGTCCTGAATTCCCCACCACCCCAACCCCTCCCCGCCCCTAAACACCTTTAACCTTTCCTGCTTCCTTTAACTCCGCTTCATCTTCATTTCTCAATAGCAGCGCCTTCTCCCCACCCCCTCTCCCCAACCCATCACCCCCATCCTTTCCTCTTTCCCTCACTCCTGTCCACACTGCATTGCCCTGCCGCTGGTGTGGCAACATGCTTCATTTAATGACAATAATTAATTCTCCGTCTTCCAATCTTAATGAGCCAAATCAGTCACAAGCCTGAGAAAGACAGACAAAGGGGGGGAGGAAAAGAAATGAGGGAAACGAGACAAGTGCCTCTCGTCGTTAATGCCTGTAAACGCAGCTCTGACAGCCACCCGTTGCTCAGCTTCGCTCACGACTCGTTCCTGACACTTTCCTAACTGCCGGCCTACTTGCACTCACCTTGTGATCACATATATCACACATCAATCACCGAAGCTGAATTCGAATCACGATTCAACATGGATAATGTCAAATGGCGGGACAGCCACGTCTGATTCCTGTTTTTTTGAAGTGATGAGCTATCACTCGGCATCTTCTCAAGCTATTTAAAGCCAAAACAGGAATGTCAGTGACTAAAGACATCGGTTCTCGCATAAACTAATTAACAAGTGCACTTTAGCCCTTCCAGTGTAGTGTTTTATAGAATAAAAGCATCTTTTGTTTCGTGACTGTAAACGTTACTGGAAATATAATTAATACTAAACTATCTGTTTTATGCCACATTCTCTTTCGACATCACCAAAGTAGCCCACGTTTCATCTTTTCCCCTTATTGCACTAAGCATCATAACATATACTGTCTCTACCATTATGCATCAAAATCAAATATGCATTTGTTCCCTGACCCGCACTAGGTCGTATATATATTTAGCCAACAGCAACTGACATATAGCAGCGAACATGACAGATCATAGAGAAACATTATCATCAGTTCAACTAGTGTTACCATGGCTCCTGAACCTGAAAGCTCCTTTCTAAGCCAAAAGCTATGAACAACTTTCCAGGTCAAAACCAAGCGCATGCAGCCAGAAGTCAAATCAGATTGTTTTTTTTACGAAGGCGCATTTGTTATAGCCGACTGTTTCGTTTTGTACCAGAGCACGACCCTCACATTGCGGGTCAGGTCCGCTGGCACTGCTCAGCTGATAAGCAGCTTCAACACAAGGTGCAACTTTGTGCAAACAAATGAGTTTATCGCTAAGGCTGATGTTTAAACAAGCTTTGGTGGCATAAAATCAGAAATGTTGCATGACTTTAGAATGAAACCACAGAAAGCTAAATAACAGACTAGACAGTAGGTGATTGTTGGACTCCTAAAACTCTGAAACCCTGTAGCGGAGCTATCTTGTTTGCATAGATGTCCAACAATTTCCCCTCAATAAATACAGACGAAGAACATTATGGAGATTCTGTGTGTATGGAACCAAAATGTCTTTTCTTCTTTCACCTTGACCGTGACACGTCAGCTCTTTGCATAGCTTGATCTCAAATCTTCTTAAGATCATAGTGATGAGGGGTAGCGAGGGGTAGCGATCCACCCTCCTCGTGATCCCTTACTAATCTGCAATGCCACAACAGGCCCCTTTTGGTTTCTGATTTCCCACAATAAAGAAATGTAGCATTGAAGATAGTGGACAATGACTTAATCACTGCTGTTAAAATCTTCGGCCCAGTTACACTAAAACTTTGTTGTCTAAATAAAGCTAAATGAACGTTAAACAGCAGTAAAATCAGTGTAATTACGTTGTCCAGCCGGCCTACGAGACTCTAATGCTACAATTAATAGACTTGATTGACAGATGGACTGGTGATTTAAACAGACTGAGAGATTATTCCTCTGAGCAACTACGCTTCAAGGAGACGAAAGAAGAGATCCAACTCCCAACAGATCCCAGTTCCCCCTTTGGCTGTTTTACAGGAGGGGGGTGTGGAGCAACAACGACCCAGGATCAGACAGGGTGGGTACTCTAAGGGAAGGGGACACATAATAAAGAGATGGTTCGACTGCAGTATTACATGACTACATTCATTGCCGCACCTCCTTGCCTCTTTGCTGACGTTTCCAACGGTGAAGCAAGGTATCCAGGGACTGAAATTATGTCTCACTGCCACAGCTGACCCATTACATTGCTTGAAAAGCAGTGATTATGTTGCCGAGCCAGCGAGACAAAAACACAGCGGCCCAAACAATAGCAGGAGGTCACCTTGATGCAGCTGCCTGCCAGAGACGGTGCTCGAACAAGGAGAAAATGACTCAATTACAACCAGGCACACAGCAGTAGACTGGGAAAAGGGGGCAGGAATGGAGGGATATGGGAAAAGGGGGAAGAAGAAATAAAGAAATTAAATTTGTAAAACTCTAACATTTCAGTGTGTACATGCTGTGATGAGCTGCTGAGAGGACCCGGGACCACTTCAACAGAATATGCTGGATTTTACTAAAACAACTCGTAAATACAACATTAACATGAAATAAACCTTTGTTGCATTGAATGCATGTGCACAGTAAGTACAGAATATCCATTCACGACTGCTCCATTATTCCATTTCCAAAAAAGGAAAAAGTTCTGTTTCTTTCATTTTGCTCCACAATGCTCATAATCTATTTCTTTGATGTGAGGTGGCACTTTGAAAGAAACACACAGGGAATGGAGGGAACGAGGCATTCTGTGAGCAGTCAGTGTCATTGGAATTTAATTTAACGTTGTTTGACCTTGGACAGTTTTGAAAATTATGGTAATGTTAGTTGTACATAACAACTACATTTTTGTCAAATTCAAATTAATATTGAGATGCTCTTTCCATTCTCAGGACATTTCCCAGCTTGGTGTAGGAGCTCCACCTCCTGCTTCTCAAGCTTTTAAATGGATGATATCTGACAGGTATCAAGCTGAACTGACAGCACTGTCCTATACTGTACACTGCCAGTGGGCTCCTATTTCTGTTCATTGTAAAAAATAAAGAATTCTTACAAAATTCAGCCCTTCAAGACACCGCTTAAACATTCCTACCAGAAAATGCAGTGAGCGAAGACCTTATCCCTCAGCGAACTGAAAAAAATAAAGTAAAACCTCATATGAAAGCGCCGCAGTGTTTGTCTTGCTGCTAATCTGTAGTCAAATAGGTTCATGACATCAACACTGAGCATTTCAGGACATGAGAATTGTATAAAAAGTGTGTTCATTTGCACTTTAAAGGAAGGAATACAGCTGAGCATAGAGCCTTGAGAGGTTGCTTCCACAGAGAGACATTGCCAAGTTTGACTCTTGACCAGGAAGGATGCAGAAAACTTCATTTACACCTTTATTTCAAACAGACTAGACTTTTGTAATGCATTATTCACGGGGCTTTAAAAACACACTGTAATAAAGGCTTCATATAACTCAGAGATCTACTGCGAGGAAATCCAGACACTTCAATTTTTGTTTAGCTGCACACAACCCTAATGAATCTCTACTTGAAACTCTTCCCTTAATTAGAGAGAAGTGCCTTTACCTTTTCCCTTTAATCGATGTTATTGCTAGTTGTATGTGTCAAAGATTAAATGTCAAAAGTCTTCAGGAATCAGTGGTATTCTGCACACCTCCAGTCTTTGATGCAGTGAATCAAACTGAACCATTTCACTAAAGCAAAAGCCTACAGCAGTTCAGAGAAACCTCCAGTGCCCTGACCGAACGCTTCAAGGTGAGACCCCTGTCAAGGTGCGACCTTGACAGGGGTCTCATCAACACACAAGCCCTGACAGCCATGAAGGAACAGGTACAGGAGCCCTATAGAGAGGACTGCACATAAAGCCTGGTTAAGAAAACGGTCACATCCAGCTTTGTCAGTGTGAGAGGCCACTTAGGTCACTCCTCATGAATCACCATGCTGTCAAATGACTAGACTGTACCTCCGACGATTTCTATTTGCAGAACTCTACAAAAGAACTTCTTATATTTAACACCTTTTCTTTCCTGAATGAATGGACACAAATTTATGTCAACCACAATGAATATTCTGCTTAATCAAAAGGAGTTTTTGAGTTTTTTCCCCTTAACCGTACGTGTATCTGGTGCCACGTTGTAGCAAATGAAATATGAGAATTATTAATGAGACCTCTTTTAGTTTTTACTACATACAGATGTTCTAATGACAGGGTGTTTTGGTCTTTACAGTGTGGAGCGGTTGCACATGTGTGTCTGCAGCTCAGTGTTAAAAGAAGCAGCTTGAAAACAAAAGGTTGTATTTCATAATTTATAAACAATAGAAGACACAAAAAAGTAAAAGTAAAATTCACTAGGAGTAGAGAATAAAGCTTTTTGTTACAATTTTGTGCAACATTTGAGAATGAATCTGTGGCAGAGCCTTTTGTGGAGATAAGCGAGGCCCGACACCAAATAATACTATTCAATATTACTAAATAAAAGCCAAATGATTCATAACAGCAGAGCAGAAACGCACAGATGTGTGAGGAGAGGAAGCAGATGGAAAGAAAAACAATAAAGATGATTACATTATCAAAAGGAGAAGTTGCACAGCGTCTTCCCCAGTCACAGCTATATCTATTCCCGACACCGGTATCAGTCTCAAAAATTAGCTCTTGACAGGCTCCCAGAAGAGTCAGTGGCAGCATGTAGGCCAATATAGATATATAAAGCTTTTCCTGTGCCTGGGGCCGGCCAAGTCTTAGCAGCAACCAGCCAATTCCTCTGCGGCTGAACACAAACACACAGATATGTATGTACATGTATGTACACACACACAAACTCGGGGATATTTCTCAGCTAAGGGCCATGGGAATGCGAGTACAGTACACACACACACACACTTATTGGAGTGAAAGATAAGACGACTGCTAGACTGAGACTTTTCATGGACAAACAATGAGCGATTGAGTAGATTAAATGTGTGTGTGTGTGTGTCCTGAAGAAAAAAAACATACTGAGAGAGTAGTACCCAGCCCTGGGTAGTGTCTACAGGCTTTCCTTTAAAGCTGTGATAAGTGAAGGTGACTGTGACTGTGACACACCTTGGACAGAGAAATGCACATTTTTCAAGTTCTCTTGAGTCACAAAAGTAATCGTATGACTAAACACTTCCGAAATAAAGTGATGCTTGTATTTTCATCTTTTCATTTTTTTTCAGATCAAACCTGAACAGCTTCTATAGCTCCCTCGCCTGTTGTGTGATGAGACTCTGCCCCAAGTTCAGCAGGCTAGTGAGATACACTAGAGTTCACACTAGCCCTAAGCTTTGGTCGTGGCCCCATTCTGCCAGGGAAACCAATTACTTAGTGTTTCAAAGCCCTCAGAGTGCCCGAAAGGGGCCCATCATTTAACCATGAGACAGTCCAAATCCAGTCACTGCTGGTCTCTCAGTACGGGGTCAGACAAGAATGTACAAACACACACATTTAAAAATGCACATGCACAAAGTTAACAAACTTGAAAGTTAGAAGTAGTGCCAGTGGCCATCTTTAGGATGTTGTTTCTGCAATTTTTACTTAAAGATCACAGCAAAGCAAGAGGTACCTAGTTACCTGTCATCTAAAGTGTGTATATGGGTAAAGTTGTAACCTCAGCAGTAAAAAATATAATGATAATATATATATATATATATATGTATATATATTATATATATATATATATATATATAAAAGCTTGTCAGAGGTCAGTCCAGAGCTCTCTAAACTGTAGTTTCCAATTAATCTTTAACCAGCATTGGAGAGTGAGTCAGCGGTTAACAGAGCAACCTCTCAGCACCACAGACAGAGTGAGCTTTCTACTTGCTTAGTGTCTTCTTACCACACACACACACACACACGCACACACAAGTCAGGTCTGCTGTAGCAGACACGGTGTCATATATTAGTCTCATTCAGCATGATAAGAATATATCTCTCTGTGTAGCTGATCGATTGTACTGTTAGGTAAAGGCCTGGCACACAAATCGTCTCCAGAAGATTCAGTCTGCCTTCAGTTTACTCAATGTGCTCACTCTTTATCTTGGTCAATCTGTCTCTGCAGGATCAGTTAATGACTCTAATGAGAATAAAGACTGAGGGAAAGAGAGAAAGAGAAAGGGGGGAAAGTGGGGAAGCAATCAGATGTGGATCTGCTCAGCCCTTGGCAATGACAAAGTGGAGCAATTATGCATGAAGGCTGTGACATTGACTGTGGAATCACCTCTTCTGCTGATCTGTTAAAAAGCAAACATACTCTATAATTCAGTAAGGCATGCGCTCGGTCGCACGCCCGCATGGGCAGGCGCACATGTCTAACTGCAAAACATGCACAAGGACACAGATGATCATACCATGACAAGTTAACATGTCTGCGCACATGGACGTTGGTCATTGGCGAGCACGAGGTGCTTCACACAGCAGGTCAGCAGAAGGTCAGAGCTGTTCTTCAATCTCTCACCTGGTGGGTGTGTTAGGTGCTGTCAGAGGGAAGTATTCCCCTCAGAGTCCATCGCCTACTTTTAGCATCTCATCCCTCTCTGCATACACACACACACACACACACACACACAGCTTCTCCCCTAACACACCAGCAGGCCCTTTAATCCCTCACCAGTGCCCCACTTCATGCTTGGGGGCAGAGAGATGGTGTCATGCTTGAAAGAAATATTGATTCCTCACATTACTCTGGTTTGCGCACTCACTCATAAAACCACATTCCTATATTGTGACTATCACGTGTATGTGCAGGTTACAGCGATCTTTACACTATGACATTCCTGACTGCTTTTAAAAGGCATATTTACAAATCCACCTGGAGAGCAAATACACTTGTCCACAGAGCAAAGACCAAGATGTACACATTTCTGTGAAAAATCTAACATTACCTGACAAATCACTAATTTATATAATGCTGCATTTTTAAACAAACAAAATGAAATATATATATACATCTTTTAAAGGGATATCTGTAATTCCCTAATTTTTCACCACATGTGAGGAATAACATTTTCCATATTTACTTAGTGAAATTAAATATTTTATACATAACTGTGCAACAAGTCTTTCCAATCTCTGTTAACACATTTATTTTATGCAGCTTTGCCCATCGTTTGGCTCAGTGATAAAATGTTGAACTACTCACAATCAAACAGGTTGTAAACAGTTCTGTCATGAGACATTATTTCAAAGATCCCAGGTGAGCCTACTTTTCAATTCCAGGTCCAATCCAGCCACTTTTAGACCACTTTTAACACATGTGACTGTAAGTTGTGCTGTGATTTATGTGTTTATTTATCTCTGGGGTTTGCAGCATAGAAACCAAATAACTTTTCCCTTTGGTAAAAAAACACCCTTTACTGTATTAGGCTGGTAATATTCGATGTCACTGTTCTCTTAATTTTAACCTCTGAATTGTTTCCCTTGACCACTGGTATCTACTCCTCATCAATATTTAAAAACTGCTGGAAAAATAGACTATCATTGCCAAAGCAGCTGGGCACTGTAGTTTTTAGCTACTCAAGCGGGAGTAAATGCATTTGTTGTGGCCTATTTTCAGCAGCGGATTTGGCGTGCAGCTGAATATTTATGAACGCAGAATAGTTTATGTGGCTGTTGTCTAAACTACTGTGCCAGTGTTCTTAACGAGTTAACGTCTCACCGCGGCGCAACAGTGCGGCTCATTGGTGTGCTCTTAATAGATTCTGGACAACAATAGAGCTCAGCAGAACAGGCGATATCAGACGTAAGCAGTGCTTGTTAGATGGGTTCATTTCAATGTTGGTTTTGGGTTGTGATGGGATTTGTTGATAATACAGTTTCGCTGAATTGGCTTCTGGTCAGCGAAGAAAACCAAGCTGAGCATGTAAATTGCAGATGTTGTGCTCTCCCTCAGCAGTTGTAGCCACGCTACCCAGAGCGTAGCATTAAAAAAAGATATTGAGGGGATAAAAGCACATACCAGCAAATGTAAAAAGAAAGGCTTGGTTCTCTTTCATTCAGAAAGAAAAAAAGACAGTGGTACCACAACAACTGTAAGTAAAACATGCAACCTCCTTCTGGAGACGTAGATAATTAGATTGGAATTAATCACTCTACGTGTGCTTCAATGAATCTAACAGCCTGTGATCAGATTATAATAACTACGCTGAAGCGTTGCCTAAAAAAACCTTCACAAAACCTCCCACCTGTCAAAATCTACTTTAGGGTCAAAACATCTTCCACCAGCAGGAGTGTGTTAGCTCAGCATATTTCCATGCAACTGATCACCCAATTACAAGGCTAATTATTTCCTCCTGCAGATCTGTCAGACTGTGCAGACGCAGGATGAATGAAGATCAATAGGATGTGTTCATCCGAGCAACCACACAAACACACGTGCACACCCCTGAAAAGGAAAGAAGATGATCAAACGCTATCAAATGCCTCTGCGAGTCTCTCAGAGGACCCCCACTCAGGGGTTAATGGGTTTGCTGCGATGCTTTAAAATCTGCCTACAACAACATGTAAGTTGAATCCATTATCTACTCAGCTACGCTCAGATTAAAAAAATGGAGAAAAAAGAGAAGATAAAGGGTGAAATTACGTTTTGTTTTCTTAAGGCTAAGGGGAGGGTCAAGGCGAGGACTAGAGTGGATTGGGAACAGGTAGTGTAGTGGAAGAGGGGACCAAGGGACGAGCATAGGGAGGGGCAGCATGACAAAACGGCACTGAACTTCAACTGAACTGGGAGAAATAGAAGTGAGAGTGTGCGATCAAGAAAGAGATGGAAAAAAAAAGAGGGACAGATGATTTAATCATGAGAGAAGAACTATTATATTTTTACGTTTTATGTTTTACAAAGAGGGGGCTGAAGGAGAGACGTGAAGAGAAGAAACACAAAGTGATGCGATGACTGTTTGACAGTAGAATAAGAGAAACGAGGAAGGTGGATGTGTAATTGGTGAAAATATGAGCAAAGCATCAAAAGAAGGAAAAGCGCACATGCAGGGCAGCATGAGAGCACAGAGAGGCTGAAATAGGAGGAGGTGCACGAGTAAAATCAAGAGTGAGGAAGCATCATCAACAACTGAACTGTAATACACAAGTAAATTAATACAAGAGCTCCTCGTAGTACGTTTGGTGTTGACGACACCAAAAGTCATGTCCTCTAGATTGTCTAGGGCAGGGGTAGGCAAGTTCGGTCCTAGGGAGCCGCAGCCCTGCTTGTTTTCCAGCTTCTGACTGACTGAACACACCTGATCCAGGTAATCAACAGCTCCTGCTCTTGGTCAAGAGCTGGAGGGTTGGAAAACAAGCAGGGCTGCGGCTCCCTAGGACCGATTTTGTCTTCATTGTAGTGGACCAGTAAACCATCTCAGGGCTGACATCCAGAGACATACTGTACATTTAAGATGACCCTTCACACTTGTAGAGTCACCCATGTGAAAGCCATACAAGCCCCCGCCGGCCAAGACAGAACACAAGCATGAATATCATCTGTTTGGCCAGTCACACTGCTGCGCCCCCTCCTGCCGTCTTCATAAAGAAAAACAACAACAAGAACCGAAAGTACAGTCCCACAGACATTTTCTCCCTCAGAGCCGCAAAATGACACACAAGGCTGGATATGATCAACACACACACAAACACACACACACACGAGCACACAGCGGCTGCAGCGCTGGGATCTGATCAGTGCTTGATTATCATCCCTCAGTGCAGCGCACCCTAAGCAGAACCAAATCGGACGGCTTCATTAGCATATCATCTGCATAATGGCTCTGCCAGAGCAAGGGCATTCGCTTGCTACGTGGCTCGTACCATGTCTCTCTCTAAAAAGGGGGGGAGGTGAAGGTTAGAGATTCTCTTTAATTCTGATTCTAACTAAGCGTATGCCAACCCTCTTTCAAGTGACATGGCTGTCTTTGACATCTCCACTGGCCAGTTAATTGAGGGCATGTTTAAAAGGAAGAGAAAAGGGAAGAAGTAATGAATGGAAGATAATTTCTCTCCACTGTGCACAATTGCTGGAGTTTTCCTGCTGATACATCCAATTACAAACCTTTCTGCTGCAAACTCAAGTGTGAACACTGGCATGAATGTTTGTGCAGTGTATATTAATTTCCTGAATATTTCTATGTTACTATTCTAAACGTTTACCTTTTGCAACAGCCTGGAAACTGTTTGATATTTAAAAATGGCTTATATAAATATGGTTAATATATATATTCTGGTTTGACCATACAAAAGGCAACCAGGTCCTCGCCACACTGACATCTTTCTTTTCAGTTCTTTTAAGGATAAAAGCAACGCAATAATGCCAAAGATCTTAGAATATTTATTCCATTAAAATGGTCTGAATGTTTTCCATTCTTCGCATCGCAAATGTCTGACCTTGGTTTTTATTTGAAGAACAGTACTTTCTTTTCACCTCTTGTCACATTTCATATCAGTCACTTTGAAACTCTATAGTTAAGAGACATTTTATCCAGTAGCACTAAATCATTTTCTGTCACGCTGCTTTCAACACAGCTAACCGATCAGCATCTTACCAACTTAGGTAAAACCCATTTTGTAGTTGCAGTGTTGCAATAGTAAACATGCCGCACGAGAGCTGCACATTACCACAAGGCCACATTTAGTCAAACACGTTTTAGACTTAGGAATCATGAAAGAAGCAGTCGTTCTGTTAGGCGAGAGTGCTGCCAAACGGTGCCAAGCCATGCCAAGCACAGCAGTGGTGTCACACGAGTTTAGTCCCCCATACGTAAGCAGCTCTTCACTGCTGGTAACATGAGGAATCATTCCTGTGTGCGGGAGGAGTGTCCACCTTTCAGGGGGCTTCTTAATTCCTCCTTCTCCTTAGTTTGGAAGCATCTCAAACAGAAATACAACAAAAAAAAACCAAGACACTCAAAGATCAAACCACCAAAACTGCACAATTTCTTTTTATCATAACAGAGACAGTTTTGGGTCCAAGTCTGAATCAAATATTCATGGAGCTCATGCAGATTTTTTGGAGACGTTCCAGTAATGTAATTGTGCAGCATTTCTGGTGAGTCAGTCTCACAAGCATCAAGTTAATGTATTAAATAATTATGTTACTATAGCAATTAAAGTGTATAAAGCATTTTATTATTGTACCCCTTAAAACTCTTGTAAATACCAGCCACACACTGATCCATCCTCATGGACAGCGGTGCAGCACATGTCCGTTTGCTTTGTTTTGCCATACACATGATTCAAAATATTATTTTGGATGATATTATCATCATTAATAATAACCAAATAACAGTGGTAACAAATATCACATGTAGAAGAAACAGAGAGAGAGAGAAGAAGACAAGAGAAAGGGACAGCATGCTCCAACAGTGGTTACTGCATTTCTTACCACTCTGCTGCCATGTTTGTTTGCTCTCTCCCTGGTGTGAACATCTATGCATGGCTGAAGCCATCAGATCTACACATGTCACCCCTGTGCACAATCCCACGAACGCTGCACAAACACACAAGGTCCCACATATTCCTGCACTCATACTTGGACTCAGACAATACGGCCCTTCAAGCCACATCTTAACCTAGTTCTTCGCATAAATCCTCCACCTAAGGTTTCAGGCACTTCACAAACAATACACTGCATTCCTGAGTTTTCAGCCAAATGTGCACACTCACTTACATTTTACTCTGTTTTTACTTGAAATGAGAGAGTGTTTGGCACATATACTGTATATGACTCGTCTCCTGAGTAGTGACTCAGAAAAACATTGTTTTCTCTTAAATGCAGCGCAGTGTGATCATCAAAACAGACTTTGAGGGCATAGTAGGAATGTGTCAACTTGCACAGTGTCTGTCTGTGACCATGCAGACGTGCGTTTGTGTGATGTGTAAACAGATTTTCTATTTGTCACTGTGTGCGAACAGTACACATTGTTTGTGTGCCCAGCAGCAAAGCCAATAATGATAGTTCAAATATTTCATGCAAACATAATAAATATTTTGCTGAAAAGTGGCATAACCAAAAGCAATTTCCTTTTTTTATGATAAGCAATTCAAATATATACAGATAAATATGTCAGTTACATATCCACATGTTCTCTCTCTCTCTCTATGTCTCTCTCTCTCACTCTCTCTCTCACCGTTGCGTAACCACTGACGCACTCATGATGCGTGAAAAAGTGGAAATCAGTTTTGCTCGGTTGATCCCAGAGGTCAGCGGCACAGAAAGAGAGAGAGAGAGAGAGAGAGAGCAGAGGCAGAGGAGTAAAGAAAGCGCACAGGGCCGAAAAAGAAAGTGAATGAGCAACGACAGACAACCAATTGTCAGCTTTGCATTGGTGGTGCCTGGGTACGAATTGCGCAATGTAGTTGATAATGTTTTGTGAACCTCTGCCCGCTGTCTGGGGAGCCAGAGATGCAGGAAATAGATTGTAGGAAGAGGACACGACAGAGCAGAACATAACATGACAGAGAATAATGTAAATTAAATGGAAAACAAAAAGGCAAACAGCAGAGAGGCACAGCAGTGTGAAAAAAGCAGAGCCAAAGGAAATGGCACAGCAGTGAGGAAGCAGAGACAGAAACAAAGAAATGGGGGGGGGGTGTACAGGAAATTAGAAGAGAAGGGACAATAAATGCCTCTCTCTGATTCTACAAATAATAAAACCGATGCAAATCCCTAATAGCACGGCTTTGAATGACAAAATGTTTTGCTGCCTTCACTTTCCACAAACAATTCTAAGCAATTTAGCTCTTGATTGGATGAAGGGAAACGGGGGAGGGGTACAACTTCAAACGCCAAACAACATCCTAACAGAAACAATGAGCTGCAGAAAGGAACCCTCTGAGCGTAGAAGAACAACTCTGTTTCTGACGGTGAGCGCTGGAAACAATCTGACCATTGGCCTCAATGTTTTTATCAACTTAGATATCCACCCCGTGTAGTTGCAGGCTGAATAATGAGAAGAGGCAAAGTTAAACTCAATTTCAGGGTGAACGTCCAGCCATTAATGGCCATTTATCAACGGCACGACCAATGCGTGCCGAGGCCAAAAGGTGCCAGCTGGTGCTCTGAATCCCTGCGTCTGTGGCATAACGGGAAAACCTGTTTTCTTTGCCCCTGTGGTACTGCATGGGAGAAAACCAACCAAACCCTTTCTCTATCTCCTGCATTAGAAAGAAGTAGAAAGGACAGAGGCCATGTTTTCTAAAATGTAATCATTTGTCAATAGATTAAAGACAGCGTTTTAGTCTGCTGAGCAGCACAACAGCAGTGAATCAATTCCACAACACTTAGCTTCTGCAGAGACGTTGCATTTTGGGTTCGCCTCAAAGGGATCTCTTAGTTCTCACAGGGTGCATTGTGTAGAGGTAACAGTGTATGCCTCAGCTGTCTTTACAGGTGGTTTACAGTATTAGATTGATAGCAAGTGACCTCCAGTGACCTCATGTAAACTCAACTTTACCATTAAATGTCACCCTGAGGAACAGGGTACAAGCAGATGTGTAGCATTAAGTGCTGAGGTAAGAAATAAGACGGCTGCTAGCCGATGATTTTCAAATGACGATTTAACGTGAAAGTACGTTTCTTTATATAACAGAAAGAGTGAATATAAACAGAACTATGTTTGTTTACAGGAGACAAACAAAAAAATCATATTCATGTTATTAACAATCTCCCTCTGTATAGAATTAAAGACGCAGAGTCCTGTAGGTTGAAACCAGTGTATATTGTCTGAAACTACAAAAATCTTACTAAGAGACAACGCATCTCATTGGCCAGTTAAATACAGGCCGAAGAACTAAGCAAAAATGCTCTGAGGACAGAGATATACATAAATCCCACTGAGGACTGACAGCATCTGTGGACAGTCAGTACGCACAAGCACCATCTTGAGCCTGACTGTGTTGACTGGAGAATAACAAGAAACAGTAAGGAGAAGGAGGAGAAGAGAGAAAGTAAGAAAGGCTAACCAGAGTACTGAGGCTGACAGAGATGAATAGGGTGGGACAAAGGCAGAGAGGGAGACGGAGTCAGAGTCAGAGGAGGGGTGACAGGCAGGGAGAGCATATATATATATATATATATATTTATACACAGACACACACAGAGAGGGGAGGAGGAGGGACAGAAACAGAGTGTGACAGGGGCAGAAAGCAAAAATCTTGTCTGAAGGAACTTTGCGGCAGGACTTTGAAGAGATAATTAGAGAGAGTCACTGCTGAAGTGGAGAATAAGTTCTCAGTCCTAAGCCTCATGCAGGGGGATTAGACTCGGACTGAACTCCCTCCATTCTCCAATCAGTCACACTCTGAAGTGAACCTGCCCCCATTGCCAAGTTGTGTCCGAAGCAGCCACTCTATGGGAGTGCTGCTTCTTTGTCCACCCCTGGAGTCAGTTTCATTATAGAATGGGATATCCACCATTTTTGTAACATGTACAGTGGAAACAACCTGCACAGTAATGTTTACCTTTTTATTAGGTACAGTACATTACAAGATATAAATGCAATCTCTCTTATATTATCAGAATGTGTTTTATTTATAGTGCATGTGGACTCAAGGTGAATTTTATAAGGGTGTATTAAATTATCAAACCTGTCAGCAAAACAACCAGACACATTTTACAGGGTGCAGGTGTTCTCGGCTTCTGTCACACACTTAATAGATCGTTTTTTGGTTTCATTCCAAACCATTAGTCTAATTTCTGACCTTGAGTTTATCACCATCCAAACCAAGACGTGCTGTCAACAGGGGAACACGTAGACTGAAACTGTTTTCAGTGTGTGGTAAAGCATTCAACACACAACTGGAAAAATAATGCAAATTTCTGCATGTTACATGATCCCTGAAATATAGAATCAATGCAGGTTTTATATGCAGCAGTTTTTGACAGCTGTCATGCTTAATGTACAGTTTCTATAAATAGTAAACTAACAAGTACACATAATTACCACTGAATGTAAATGCAACCCCACGTGACCTCATTAGACAAAAGACATGTCTATCTATAATCACGTTCATCAGCTGGGAATCAGGTCTTTTAGGCTCACCACAGCACAGTGTTTTCCTTATTCCCATCAAACACAGAATGATGAATTGTTAGTGAAACCTGAAAAGAATTTGCTTATCTGTGTCATTAGTAACAGTAATATTAGTGTATAATACTCGCTTGTTGAAGCGCAGCATGTTGCTAACTGGAGCAGAGTTGCTAACTGGAGCATAGACCGTGGCCCACTGCCATGACTTTTAAAAAGGTTGAGTTGTGCATCAAATGAAGTTGCATCTCAAAGCCAAAAATAATCGGCGCCTCTGTGATTACAAGGGAGGAAAACTTGATACATGGCTCGGGGAACACGCAGCATCAGCCCCAGGTTTGAGTAGTGGGATGACAAGGTGCTCTCCATATTTCATTAGAAATATGTTGCCTTGCATCACTGACATGTTCCCCTGGCCCTTTCTTCAGCAGCAATCTATCCTTTTTCATCCTTTTTTCTTCAGCTCCTTCCCCCGCTCTCTCTAGCCTTTTCTCTAGGATCTACTCTCTAGTCTGTTCTCCCTAGCCTCCAACTTAGCATGCCCTCTGACCACTCCGCCACTTACAGTAATAGACACAACTGGAGAGGCATGATTCTAATAACATAGGGACCGGCAGCGAGGCACATCCCTATTTTACACTGCATGGTTTTGGTATTTTACAATGCAAAGTCATCTAATAATTTATTCATCGTGAATTCTGCCTTAGCTCCATATCATTGTTTCATAGAACTACCCTCTCTTATATCTCTAATGTTAGTTAAATGGCTTTGAATTAAGTAGCAGTCGATTCTACTTCCTTTTCACAACTAGTGCATGTGGTGAAAATATTTACTCCCTTCCTCATTTGCAGTTTTTAAATACTGGTTTAATTTTTTAAGGGAAAAAATCATGAATTAACTGCGATTAACCACCTTGCTACACCAAAGCTTTATTTCTGCCTGACCCTTTAACCCTTAAATAGAAGCTGTCTGACACTAGAAGATCTCAAAAACCACCAAGTCATGCCACAATCTAAAGAAATTCCTGAGAAAACAGTTCCAAGGAGGAAGCCGCAGCTAAACAAAAAAGAACACAAAGGCTTGTCTCACAAAAATTGTAAGCGTCCAATTACATCTGTCGTATAATGGACACAAGATTTCATAAAAGGTAGATGATATCAACAGTCAGACATGGTGGTAGTAGTGTAATGGTCTGGGGCTGCTCTGCAAGAATGAATTCTGCACTTTACTTGAAAATCCTTAAGAAAAATATTCAGACACCAGTTCCTGACCTCAAACTCAATCACACTTGAGTTATGCAGGAGGACAATGATCCAAACACCCCAGCAAATCCATTTTTAAATGGCCTAATTACGACACACCTCCCAGCCTCCCGCCGCCTTATATGTGTGTGTATGTGTGACAGGAAAATATTTTTTTGGTTTATCCCCAACCACAAGCAGTAACTGCACAATAGCTGATGGCATACCACTTCTGTTCAGTGGCACATGCTGACTCCCAGACGACGGTTTCCCAGTGGCATGCTCCTCATTTTCTACATATACTGTTTACTAATGGCAAATGTCAACTGACACTATCCACACACTTTTCATGTTTAATTTAAAAGTCAGAAAATGCACTCACAAGTATAATCTACAGACATGCATAAAACACGCATGACCTCCTGCACACAGCGAGAACCACACACTGTATCACATCTCCACGATAAATGAATAATGAGGATATTCTCTGCTCGACTGCAATACACAAAGGTCATCGCTATGACCTCATTCAAATGAAGCCAAATGTCAGATCAAATTCACCAATCAGCCTTCTCACAACACACACACACACACACACACACACACACACACACACACGCTGTCACATTCAATTAGGCACTTACACACACAAATGCATGCGTGTCTCATTTTCACAGTCTATTGATAATATTTACAGTCAGCACTGAATAATCCACTGTAGAGCAAACTATCATCGTTTTAAACTAAACAGCGATAATCATGTGAAAGTCTTTTCAGCACTGACACCATATTTCTTCGATCATGCTTCATGCAGCGGGAAATGTGAGCGCTCATTAGCTAGAAAGTATCGAGTCCCCTGATTTTCACTTTCTCCCTTTCTCGCACAAGTGCAAATTCAACACACGATTATGCGCACACACAGACACACACACGCATACAGCTCTTACAGTGCAGGTAAAAGTACAGTAGGAAAAAGGGATTTTTGTACCTTTATTTCTACCTACAGTTTTCGGAGAGGAGAAAGGGTCCAAAGAGGAAAAAGGAGGAAGAGTGTCATCCCACGCAGAGCCCCAGAGAAAAACAGCAAAAATGGGCGATTGTTAGTCTACAGTAAGCCTGTACACTGCTAAGTGACACTTGCCATGCAAAATGTTGACAGTCATGCACATGGGCAGCACACAACTGTTTTCTCTTTCCTTTAGTTTTGGTGAACTGCATTTCTACACTGGGGTCAAAACAAGCACAAGCTAATTTCATTTTCATGTCCTCTTGAAGTGCTATGGAAAGCTGGGTGTCTTGAGGGTTATAAAATATATAAAATAAAAAAGAAGAGAAAAGATCTATTGACCTTCCTTGTAATACAAAAGAGGCAAAATAAATGTGAAGAAAATTTTTGCGCTTACAACACAGCTGATTTTACCATAATTAGAGTATTAGTGTCAGATTGTTCGTTTATTAATGGCCAAGTTCAAAGACGACTCTAAACAATTGGAGGTTACTGTTCACAGAAAAAGTAGTAGATTCTATTAAAATGATTAATGTGCAAAATGTGTTGTCAGTGAGTCTGAGCTGAACTCTCATGATCCGTATCACCAGAAAGCTAAAGGACATCGACATGCAACAGATACTGATACAGCAACACGCATATACTGTAGCTTGTTCACTATTACAGTGCGCAAAATTCACAAAGAAAAGTAGAATGGATGAATGGAGAAAGCCTGCGCTGTGCCAGTGACATCATATTACAAGAGAAAGTGTTAAACAGGAAATCACAACATGAGTTTTGTGACAGCTTTTTTTTCTTGCGTTTCATACTTTACGATCATCTACTTTAGCTTTTCAAGAGAGGCCTCTTGGGTTTTCTCCATCTCATATGAAAATCTTTTTCTCTCATTGGTGTTTTATTCTTCTTCTAAGCTGTCTCCCCAAATTCCACTGACTACTTCATCCACCCTCCTTCTTCCCTGCTTTTCATCACCCTCTCACTCCTCCCTCCTCTACACCATCACTGCAAAGGTCGAGCGGGAACAGTGGAGTGTGTCACTGCATGTTAGCCGTGGAACTGAGAACAACACACAGTTATGTAATATCTGGGTGAAACGAGGGTGAGGAGACACAGAGGCATGGAGAGGGAGAGATGAAGGTGATCTGAGGAACATGCCATGCTGCCATCCACCCCTCCCTACCGACACACACACACAAAAACCCTCCCAGTCTCCACAACAACAACAGAAGCATTGCAACACACAAATGCAGACGGACAGGTAGTGGAGGCTCTCAGCACAGAATAATGCCCCAAAACCAAGTCAGGCAATGAGTGAACTGAAAAAAACAAGAGCTCTATAAAGAAAAAGAAGGGAGTACCTTGCTCTGCCTTCAGGTGTGCGAGGCCTTGAAGAGAAAATTCAAACAGACAGCAACAGAGAGAAAATTTGAAAACAACTGCACACCAATACTAAACTTGTATTGTCATTATGCATGATTTGCATGATGGCAAACCATGGCTATCACACTAAAACAAAAGCTTTCCCAAGTGCATTCGAAAGCTTTTCTGTTGAAACAGACAAATGACTAATAAACTGAGCAACACAGTATGTGAATATAAAGTAGCTCTGCAGGTTGTTTCCTGAATAAATGACAACTACAAATGTTCTAATAGCATTACTTGCTCGCCTTCTGAAGGTGAATGCATACATTATTTTACAAACAACTTGAACGAAGTGAACTGTTGCTCCAGCTAGTCCAGCTTGAGACTCACCTGGTTTTCTCGGGACTGCTGTTGGAGTTGTCAGAAGAAAGGAGAGAAAAGCAAAGACAAGTGCAGCATTAGCGTCACACCACAGCCGCTTTTGCATGTGCACCTAACATGCAAAACATCCCACACTCCTAAGTATTTTCTGCCATGTAAGAGGCAAAGAACTGCCCCTTGACATGTCCGATCAAAATAGCTACATCAGCTGAAATTCCTGTGGAGAGAAAACACATTTCACAATTTCATCTGTCCCATCCTCTCAGGGGAAGCAGATGGACGTTACACCCTGTGCAAACCATTTTGCCACATTTCGAATATTGTTACAGTAGCATAATATTCCGCACCTTGTATCACACAGGGGGCCTCGCACACTGTAAACACAGACATAAATCCACACACGTGAGGATTTAAAGTGTTGCGAGGTTTGTGGATCTCAAGACGTTGATTCTCAGACCCATATCTTTCTCTTCCACCTCCCCTTTTGCCCTTTTAACCCACCCACGCACTGCTGACCCAAATTCAACCCACCCCTTGTGGGTTTTACAGGGGAATGCTCACTGTGGGATTCCTGTGTGGCTTAGCAAAAAAAAAAACATCCTCACCAGAACCTCACCCTGACATGACACCTTGTGGGTATCAAATGTACTGGGCTGATTGACAGAACATGACGGACCAGAGGAGTATATTGCAGATGTTATTTCATGATGCACATGTGCGCTTAGTTGCAAGCATGTAACCTAAGACGAACACTGAGAGATTCGCTTTAATGAGAGTCTGGGAGAGCATCGCGTTGACAAGAGGAAATTAGACAAATCTTAATTAAGACAGACTACATTAAAATATAAGTGTTGGCTCTAATACACAATATCAGGCCATAATTTGACTGCCTTGAACTCTGCACAGGCTGCACAGAGGCAGTCTGGCCTGCTTCGCACCACTGGATATAACTGAGGATTTTCATGTTTTTTTTTCCCTCTGTGACCGCATTAAGTCCTCGTTAAATTTAACAAACTCGACACAAGACAGAAATATCATTTGACAGTAGGTGCAGCGGGACATGGGGGAGCTGGTGAAGGCAAGGTGAGATTCTCTCCAGTCTACTTTAGGGAGTCCAAAATGGCTGCTGCTTCTCCTCCCACAGTAGAAAGGATGACATTGGCAGAGAAAAGGGAAGGACGACGCATGGAGTGGAGAGAAGGGAGATGGTGGCCAGCTGACAGACAGCAACTGGGGGACTTAGGACTCCTGAATGTATGTGCCTGACTGAGCAGACACATGTGCCTTCTTCTCTGACTGTGCAAATGCTTGTGCTCACTGAGTGTGCATGTACAGTGTGTGTGCATGTTCGCGTGTTAAACATTCAGTTTGCCATGTAGATAAAGCCCTTTCTCTTGATGCGACAGCATCCAGAACAAGCCAATGTGCTGTAGAGGACATGTGGTCCGAGCGTAATCCCCTGCTCTATTTTACCAGCAGCTTCACCACTCAAATCCAAACATAATTTTCAGCTTGGGCACTAGACACAAATGCCCTCTGCACTAGAATCAGGCAAGTCCCTGCACCATTTTTTTCCTTTTTTCCCCTGACCTACTTTTTATAGTAAGATTATTGTAACTGTCATTTTTTCCATGTCTGTTTATTAATCCCCAAAGCTAAGCCTGAAGGCACCATTTCAGCACTTGCTTAACAGTTTACTTGCCCTATCCTTCAATTACAAGTCTTCCATCAAGCCAATGGATATTTCTAAGCAAAGGAGGTCTTAAACTATTCATTACAGATGCAGAATGAGGGACTCCAACAGAGGAAATGGGCGATCGTTTTACATATTCATTAAACTATCCAGTGTAGCTCTTAATAACCTTGACCTTATGCATATCTCATTGTAAATGAAAAAACCCTAAGGTATTCAAGAGGCTTCATAATGTCACCTCATTAATTTAACTGAACACAATGAGGGACAATATCAGGATCATTACCATAAAATATACTGATATTTGCAGAGCTAATAACGGGAGCTGAATGGGA
The DNA here is from genome assembly GCA_032270685.1 of Microctenopoma stevenorrisi. Lineage (NCBI taxonomy): Eukaryota > Metazoa > Chordata > Actinopteri > Anabantiformes > Anabantidae > Microctenopoma > Microctenopoma stevenorrisi. The sequence goes on from JAUMTR010000016.1 coordinate 4,119,583, forward strand.
CTGATATTAAAGATGACTCCTCACAAAGAACTAGTTGAGGAGTTATCAGCGCAAGACAAAGGTCTGAAGCCACAGCGGCAGATTTGTTTGCTAAAGACGACACGCGTGGAAAGCGAGCGCTGAGCGGTGTCTAATTTCAGCTTGTTGCCCTGACACAGTTAGTCATACTGCTACATCTTGATCCACATGGGAGGAGAGACTGAACATGTGTTTTATGGTCATCTGTTTATGGTGCTAAGCTGGGAAGGGCTGCAGGAGGACAGAGTGAGACAGGGCTGTTTCATGATTATTACCACGGTGAATTAGTGATGCTTCAGCAGTAGGATAGCCAAGCTATCCCATAATGCAGGGAATGCACACCCAGAATTGGGCAAAGACTGTGGGAATATGGATGTTATTAGTGCAAGTGGCACAAACAGGCTCTACCGCACGTTCTCGTCTCATTTTCTCCTTTTTCATCTCACATGTTAATTCGTGTTTTCCTTCTAGGCCAGTGGGCTAGCAGGGTACCATTAGGAATACGGCTGGCAAAATGCTTCCAAGGCCCAATCCACTCAGTCAGTCAGCCATCTGCCCATTTTAACGAGCAGCTCCGGGGCCTTGTTGCTCCATGCCTCTGTGTGTGTGTTTGTGTGCACACCAGTAAATGTAAATGTGTCTGAGTGAGTGCATGCAAGGCCCCGGCCGCGCAGCCTGATAATGTAGCATATAAATATTCACAGGTTTGCTTTCATCGCTCATTAATGTACAACATAGTCAACAGTCTGCCGACAAAGGCAGGTGTGCCGAGCAGTTCACATTTAACTGCAACCAAATGGTGAAAGTTCAATCATTAGGAGCGTCTTGCTCAAGGGCCTTGAGGTGCCAACAGGTAGCTATTTTGCCACTTGTAAAGGTGCAGACAAACAATTAAAAAAACCCTGCAATAGTTTCCCGACAGACAGTTTGAATTGACAGTGGCGTTTGTGCAGACATTTGCCGGGCAAATTAGCCATCTCTGTTCTCATTATCCTCCTAATTATGGTCCCGAGTCTCTGTGGCATAATCAACAATCAGCCACATCAGTTAATGGGAAGGCAGAAAAGCGTAGCAATCAGATCTGCTGGGGTGCAAACATGACTACCCTCTCCGTCTCGCTCTTTCATCGCCTGAAATCAGAGGAAAAAGGAGACTAGGTATGTGATAGATGTTTGTGTGTGTGAGGCACAAAAATACAGGCAGAGAAGAAGTAAGCAGGGTTTGGCTTGTGTCCCACAGCTGACCTCCTGGGACTAATTGGGGTACAATAGGCCTGTGGTGAATTCACTGGTCACACTTGCTCTGCCCTGTGGCTGAGATATGACCATGTCTCTCACTGTCCAAACTGTCTGGCTGAGTCGCAAAGATCCTCGTTAAAACCTTGGTTATTTTAACACGAGAATGTCATAATTCCCCTGTGAGCTCTCCGACAGACTGGCCACCTCCTCCTCTGCCATCGACTGTTCGACACAGGCAATGAGCAAATATTTAAAAAATTCTCTGAAGCGAAAAGAGGGCAAGTCCAGACTGTCCGCGTGACTGCTCTGCAATCAGTCATTCGCATACTGTTAAAAATGCAGCACAGAATCCTAAAAATGCTTTTTTTAAATGTATGTAATAGTGACAAATTATTATTAACACTTTATCTGTGTTTAAACTAACTTGAAATGTGGTGTAGCATTCAGTGAGCATTCCCCTTAGTTTTGGTCAAATGAAATCATCCCTCAATCATGTCAGTTTGATTTAGACAAACAGGAAGTGGGTCAGCGGTGGAGTAAACTTGACATGGGTCTGTACACACAAAGTTATCATTTGCAATCCATTCACGTGAGAAGAAGAGTTACTTGTGCGAGATTATAGTGAAATTTTACACTCTCTGAATTACTGGTCTACTTGCATGATGGGGAGGCAGTGGTGTGTTCTGGAAGATGGAGGTTTTAACATTAAAAAGGCCTCAAAAACAGCAGCTGGGCCACAAAAATTATAAGTGCTTCGATCTACAGTAGAAGGAAAAAAAGTGTTTTTTTTTAGTATTTCAAAAAGTGGGAGGATAAGAGCAGTGGCATACAAATGTGGGCCATTTGTAAGTATAGATAAGTATAAGCACTGGCTGTAAAAAAGCTTTGTATACTGATATATTTAGAGATGCAATGATAGAAGAGGGTCGAATGTGAAAGTGGTGATGCTTATTACACTCCCGAAAAAAGAGATAACCTTGGTACAGAAGCAGAGGAAAATTAGATGAAGTCGTTTCTCTTTCTCATGTGTACCTTCAGGTCCCTTCACCACCTTGTAAGAGCTGAACACGTTTAATAGAGAAAACAGAACTGAGTGTTTAATTTTAGTCATATCAGCAAATACCATCCTCATCAAAAGTAATGAAATGTGGAGGCAGAGGAAAATGCTGAGCACATCACCTCCAGTGTAACTCCCGCATGAAATACAAAGACCCCCTAAAAGAAGTTGCAAAAACCCACAAAGAAATAATCTGACTCTATGTCATGTGAATTGCATTAACTCTTACAAACACATGGGAGTATAAGTCTTCACACTTCATATAAATTTTATCGTTGTGAAAATGCTACTTTGCAATAAATGCACATCTTTCAAGGCATTTCATAAATGAAGTTTGGGGTGGCACAAATCACATTAGGTGCAGCGGGAATAGCAACAGAGTTATGAAAATTAAATCAAATTTCAGCAATCTGTATTGAGATTTATAGTGCAGCAAAATACATCGAGTTTTAAGCCATAAGCCATGAGATGATTGTAACAATGTATGTGTGGTACAAAAAGCAAGCAGGGATTTATATTTCTTTACTGTAAAGCCTCAGGGAGCCAACAAACCTGCTGTTAGCCTCCTTCTAAATTTGTAAGGAATTTTTTTAACCAAAAATGTAATCAATACTCAGCGCTTGACACAAAAAAGCTCTGGAGTCAACCCTCTTACCTTCGGTGCAAAATCGACCTACATATCCGGTTTTGGAGCAGTCACAGTAGGTTTCTCCATCTGCCAGTGAGCAGATCCCACCATTCTCACAGGGGTTTTCTGTGCAAAGGCCCATCATCTCCAAGCGTACTTTCTGACTATTGATCAGCGTGGGTAACTTACTACCATAACTAAGATCTGTGATAATTCCCTTGAATGGTGGTAGCTCACGGACAGAGGGCAGGGTGATGGCAGATGAGCGGATGTCCCCTGGGAGCCCTCCGAGGAAAAGGTCACTAATGATCTTCATAAACTGCCTCTGGGGCTGCACCTCTTCCGTCTTGGTCTGACCATCCACGGCCAAGCCAGTCCTTAAATTGTGCCTGTTGATGGCGGCAAAGTGCCAGCGGCTGTCGTTGACCATTTTGTCTGAGGTGATAGTGGTCTCAGCGCAGTCGATGCTGATGCGAAGCTGCAGCTTACCCTCAGATATCGTGAGAACCAGGAAGTCGCAATAACCGCCATCGTCAAAGTAGAGCAACAGACCTTTTGATGCTGAAGTCTTGAACTGAAACGTTAGGTCACTTCTGGAGCTGGCGTCCCAGCGTAGGTAACGAGCCCACTGACCTTCAGAGCCAGTAAACTCCAAGCCCACACTGAGGCCCAGCACAGTACTTAGCAGCAAGAGGACATGCCCAGGTAGGCCGTTGGAATTCATCGTAGACAATAACAGGGTGTACGAGAAGGGCTAGAGCTAGGGATGATCCTCAAAGTGATAATAACATCTGATTGTAGCAGTGTTCCTGAATTTATCTGCTGAAGGTTATATTCCACATAAATATTTTTACAGCCATACGGAGAAAGCAAAATCCATTATTGTTTTTTTTTTTTTTTCTGAGGCAGATCTAATGGTGGTAATGAGCAGAATCTAATGTTTCCAGTCAAGTCTCTGCAGAGATATATGGAAAAAAAATATCCAGTCTCCACACAAAGTGGAAGGGTGAAAATGCTAAAACGAGTGGTGATCCCTGTCACTGATTCAGAGCTGCTGTTTGCAATTTTTCCTTGAGGCGGCTTCCAGGATTAAAACACATAACCTTCATCGTTTGTTCCGTTCCATACCCCATGGTTTGGTTTCCAGCTTCAGACCTTTGACAGAGCAGGGAAAAAAAACAGATCACTTTAAGTAAAGACTTATAATGTTAATTAAAAGAATCTGCAAATGTAATTTGTTCACAAACAGGTTATGCAGCTCTACATATTCTCTATTTTGAAAATAGAGAAAATAGTTGAAAATGAATTCAACTACTGGAGTTTTAAAAGCTTCATTTGAAAGTTGCATTTCTAAACAGAAGTTGAACACAGACATGTTGTGAGAGAATATAAAATATCTAGTAGGCTCCTGGTGCTGATTCTGTGATGAGTGAAAATCCATTGAGGTGAGCCTGAACATGTGTTTAGCCTCAAACGTTCGCCTGCTATCTGCACGGACCTGCTGGGATCCTGATAAATATGACTAATTATCCACCGCCACTCTCTCTCTCTCTCATTTGCATGTCTTTGGGGGATTACAATCATAAACAGCTATTCATAAAAATGTTGGATAGGAGCACTTCATATTTGAATCCCATTACTATAAACATTTTTTCCTACAATGACTACATATTAAAATACTTTCCAACACTGAAAACCAGATGACACTGGTCTGGAATATGAACCAGCTCACCAGCCATTGCCTGTTACACCTGTACTCATTCAGTTCTGTTTAAATTTGCTCAGCAGAGCTGGAAATTATTCACATCGTGAAACCTTATATGTGTGTGTACTCTTCCAGCCCTTGCCTTTGCAATTGTTTTGGCAGTGGGCTGCTCACCAGACAAACATATTGTCCAATCTGACAGTGGCACAGAACCATGCAATACAATAGGCCCTTCAACCACCTGCCCTGAATAGTTAATCTTGCTGCTGCAGGCAAGCGATTGAATTCTAGAAACTGATACCTATGCTAATGCACTGTGTGTGTGTGCATGCCCCTTTGCAGAAGTGAGCGTGTGTCTTTTTGACAACACTAGGTTGTCTTTGTCTTAAAAGTGACTTGGTGAGACAGCAGAGAGGTTGAAAGGTTTTGAGTGGTGAAAATAACCCGGAACACATTTGTGTCAATCCAACCCACAGACCACGCAGAGATGTGCTATGTGTGTTTGTGTCTCTTCTATAAACCAAGCATGATATACCCATGAAACCCGAGTCTCCGATGAAAACTGGCCTTGGCCTCTATTCAATTAATACGACTTATTGTCTGTGTTGCATAACTGAGGCATCAGGTGTCCCTGTGAGTAAGTAGAAGACAGGCTGCTAACAATGCTAACTTGTTGTCTTTTCAGTTTACTAAAGAGCTAAAAGCCTTTAAAAATAATGTCACTCAAGTTTACCCCTGAATACAATATTTTAAAATTGCAAAAACGCCAGTTTATTTAACATTTAATAAACGAAAAGCACTATCAGATGTATAAAATCCCCAGTGTCCAACAGTCCACCTGCTAGCTAGCCTGTGGGCTAAGCTAAATGAGGCTAATGTGGTGACAAGTCAAATTCCCACAGAATATTTTACTGACACTTTTTCCTCGGAGGCTTGTTATGAAAGATGCCCTTCAGCTAACCCCACGTCTGATAGCATACTTAGCCATCCTTACACTGGGGGCTAAAAAGCAAATTAAGAAGCTATTTTTGTCCACTTAAAGATGTGCATCTGTTTAACAATTGTTTCCCCCATGTTAATTAAAAAAAAGTGGGCCACATTTTTCAAAATGTCACGGTGTAGCTAACGTTAGCTTGTCGTTACCATGACTCCTCAGCAGCTCTGTTAGCTAGCCCTGTGCTACACTGGTAAGTACATTACGGTAGGATAAGCACACGTTTTCCGGGATACACACGTTAAATTATTAAACAGAGCAGGCTATGAGGTGACCTGCACAGGGTACCTTCACTGACTGGACATAAATGATGCATTGATGGATCCAGCTTCGGTGCTGCAGATTTATTGACGTGTTTTGTAATATAGCCTAGCCCCCATCACGCACTGGAGACCCTGCTGTCCTCCGCTGTGCTCCCTGTCCATCACAGGCTTCAGCCTGGAACAACGATTTCATCCCACATCACTCACAGTACACTGGGGCAGGCCAGTGTGTCCGGACCTGTTAGTCCATTGGTAAGAAAATGTGGGGTCCGGGGACCACCAGGGGGCCTTTAGGGGTCAACCAAAGAAAGTAAACGATTTCAGCTTTTTCATTTGTTGGACAATGTAGAATCTGCTGGGATGAGTGTATTGATCACTTGTAATTGTATCTGTTAATCATTTCACCGTAGTCAACAAATCCAGCTCGGATGGTTCCTCAGGTCAAACAAAACTTATTTCAGTCCAAGACACACATATTAGGGTATGTTTAATTTCACAAACCTTATCAGACCTACAGGGTACATGCTATTCATTATTGACACCCACTGAATGTTTGTGCAAAACTCCAGATATTATGTTATTACTAAGACACTGTCTCATGTTTAACCACATATATAATAATATCAAGAAAAAGATTCAAACAGAACATCTTAACAATGTCATTCTTTATCCTAAAATACCCATATAAATTATTTTAGATGATTGTCAACAATCCCAAAAGACATTAAAAAATGGGATATCAGAAAGGGGATAATGAGACACAAGTATCACCTCAGAAATATGAAATTATAGGGATCAGCACCCGTTGGATCTTCTCAATCCAATACAGGCACATTTTCAAAAAGTAGAGCGATAAATCGAGCTCTCAGCGCGCATAAGGCTCCTTTGGATCCGTTATTTGAGAATCAGGAACAACCACATGTCCTGCTGGAAGTAAAACGCTTAAAACAGACGTGACCCGCAGCCCTGCGCCGATGCGTGAAACATTTTCCAGGAGCGCTCCAGCTTTCCCTCTGATTTTCACACGGTGGCAGTCTGACTGTTACTCAAAGGTTTACAAGCCTTTGTTTCACAGATGACTGAGTCATTTCTGTGCAGGAGTTGGATTTACATTCGCAAGAAAGCGTTTGTAAACCGTTAACAGTAGTGGCAGGTCGCGTCGTCGTGTTTCAGCCTGAGCTGTCTGCGTTCACCTGAAACTTTCATCGCTCCTTCGCCATAAATGCATCGGTCTCAAATTCAACTCTGACAAGTCAGCTTGGTCTTTTGAGACGTGGTTTTCCCACAAATCGCCAGTTCACCCTGTTGTTGAACTGCGGGTGAGCGCTTGTGAACTAATCAAACCATCCCATGGCGCTTACAGCCGCATCTCTCCACAAACTCACCGTTCGCGTCAGAATCTACGGAAAATGTAAATTCTTGCGGGAAAAAAAACTTGTCATCATCAGTACAAACAGCACCAAAGAAGAACTAACGCACGGTGGACCGCACCGAAAATCACGAGTAACCCAGTTTTCATCTGCTCCTACCTTTTCGTGCAGAGAGATGATCCCGGACGGATAAAGCCTTGTGCATAAATTATAAGCAAATTATAATAATCCACATCAGAATTCCGTCCATAAACCGCAGTGTTTTTAATTATAGCCTGCCCAGGGCGCTGAGATGCTGATGCTGGTGATGAGGAGGTTATTAGAAGTGAGGCGCAGTGAAGGGGAAGGCAGCGGTCCTCCTTCCGCCGGCTCAGTGAACGCGCGTCTCTCAGCTCGGCTCACTCAGCGCAACTGATGATGGGCCCCAGGATTTCTCCCACACTGACGCTCTGACCCGCCTTCTACACGGCACTCTGCACAGTGGGGGGGGGGGGGGTCGTTCCATTTGGAGAGAAAATAGGAGAAATAGCCCCTCAGGACAAATTACCAATAATGAAAACTCTTTATTCCTAATACTTAGGCAGGGCTTTATATACTGTTTGCAGGTCATTCTATTGTTTGTGTACAAGACCTCGGAGCAGGGCAGCACGCACACAGGACATGCAAGACCACATGCTCGCAGTGTGGCAGTGGCTTTGAATTATTTATATTCTAGGTATTTGTTGCACAGCAATAAAGCCCCTTGTCTTATAAATGTGTCTGACTTATCCACTTTCTGAGTGGCTTGGCAGGACTGTCAGACTTTTATGCTGTCAGTGGTCAGATAGCAGGCTAGCTCTACATTTCCACCACTGACAGCCTGACTAATACAGATAGACTTGGCTTGTTCTGAACCTACTTCTAGTTAACCATTACGCTGTTAGGGACAGCGTAATGGTTTTTTTGTGACACTTAGATATGTCAGCATTGAGCTTGTATTAGGAGTTCAGGACCTTGGACAGCACCATGGACGTCTAAACGTTTAATAAGGGGTGCTGTCCAAGGTACTGAACTCCTGTCCTGCATAGAAGAGACCAGAAGGATTATTAAGGGGAAATGGGGAGATCAGCAGCAGATTGTGACACCCAGATGTGGCCAATACAGCTAATGATCCAGAGTTGATGTGGATTCTTGTCTTGACAGTTAATGTTTTTCAGTACAGAAGGTGAAAAGTCTCTTTTTTACACTTTACAGTGCTCTGTTCATAGTACATCACTAACCATTATTTTTATCCTGCCACTTCACCTGCAGGTATACTTCCTCTACTAGTCATGGTGGTTGTTCTTGTTATATAATACAAATCTAAATACAGAGTTTACAAGTTGATACAGGGGCAAAAAACACAACATCCTAAGAAATATCAAAGGAATAAATTGATTTGTAAATGTAAATATTAGGCAGAATAAAAACAGATTTAGAATCTGACGTGAATAAAATCAACTGCATCGATGAAGATTGCATATCTAAATCCAGCAGACAGGGCCTTGAAGAAAATGGAAATTTAGTGTTGGGTTTAGGCTGAGGGTCAGTCAATAAAGTGTTGCCTGAGGGCTTTGACCTGATCTATAACGACCATAGAGGTCTTCTTATATGTGGGCATCAGACCATGTTTTAACATGATATGTTCTTGCAACTGATGACATGGTGCTAAATCCAGAGATACATGGACTCTCTTACTTTGGCACCAATTCAAATCCTAGTTGATTCATTGAGAAATAGCTTCAGGCATGAGAGTCTTTTGACTGAGGCAAGACTAGAAGGACTAGAGAGAAGAAAATGCTCGATGACCTTCTCCACTCTTGCTCCACGAGGAATAACGTGAACACACCACCGAAACCTGGAGATTTCTGGAGGAAGTCGAAAAGAAAATAAGCACGAGCTATGCAAGGTAGCTCCTAAAGGCACTGTGCCACATAGGTATCAGGTATTTTACCTTTTGACCTATTTTCAGGTGCAGTGGATCTAAACATATTTACATGGGGGGTAAGGGAGTGGCAAGAGGTCTAGGCGTGATGGCACTACTGAGCCTCCTCAGTCAAGTGTTTGAAAATCCCTAATCTGTACATACTGTATACTGAATATTTTATACTTTAATACATGACAAAAATGTGTTTTTGTATGCAAAGTTGGGTTTGTGTATGAGTTGTAATTGCATTAAATTGCACTGTTTTGTTTTAATGCATGCTATTCACTACTACTCAAAAGTTTGGACAGATACAGAAATGGCTTGGCTGTAGACCGCCGTCAATCAATCTCCTCCACGCCGTGTCTACTGTACAGTAGCCTACAGAATGCGTTCATCTTGCCAAATTAACATAAATCTTCTATTTAATGTACATCAAAATGTTAAATCCTAATAAGAAATAACTAATCTACAATTTAAAGGTAGGTTTATTTGGACAGTGAGAGACAGGAAAATGCATAAAAGAAAATAAATAAATAAAATGAGTTGATACTTTACAAAATGTTTAGTACTGGTGGCAAAACGTTTGTTGGCAATCAGATATCAGATGTCTTGTTGTTGGCCACAGGTTTTTCACACATCTTAGGGGGATTTAGTCCCACTCCTCTTTGCAGATCCTCGCCAAGTCATTTATGTTTTGTGGCTGATGTTTGGCAACTTGAACCTTCAGCTCCCTCCACAGATTTTTTTGGGGATTAAGGTTTGGACACTAAGCACTCCGAGACCTTAATGTGCTTCTTCTTTAGCCAATCCTTTGTTGCCTTGGCCGTGTGTTTTGGATAATTGTCATGCTGGAATACCCACCCATGACCCATTTTCAATGCCCTGGCTGAAGGAAGGAAGTTCTCGCCCAAGATTTAAAGATACAAGGGTTCTAGGCAGGGTGTGAAAATCCCTTATATGTAAATGGAGTCATCAACATTTTGACAAGTACAATAATTATTGTATCATTATCTCAGCTAAGAAAACAAAGAGAATGTTTAGATTTAAATGAAAAGAAAAGGGTTTTTCAAAATAAACATAAAGATTCAAGATACAAAACACTTTAATAATCCCAGAAGGAAATTGTTTTGCCTGTTAGAAGCCGCTCTCATTTTAGAAAACCCTCAACCATAATTAGCACCAACAAAATAGAAATTTAAATACAAAAACAACAAATATATAAAAACAAAAAACAAAAACATGATAACATCAATCTCTAAAAGTGTGGTTCTCCCCTCTCCCCTTTACTGAGGGAGGCAGGGGAGGAATTGAAGAGTTTGATGGCCACAGTCAGAAATGATTTCCTTTGGCGTTCAGTGGAGCGCTTGACATTGACATTTAAAATAAATACAGCAATAAATTAATAAATACAGAAAACCATTTACAGAAAAAAAATTAAATTACTGTATTCAATTCAATTATTCCACTACGTTTTTCAAGGACCTAAAATTATATTTATTATTATATATGTTTGGTGAATTCATATTTAATTTGAAGGCTATAGGCTTTTGGAAAAACAAGTTATTACTTTTTACAAGTATGATTTTAGGGATATAAAAGTTAGAATTCATTTTATAATAATATTAGTGAATCATCAGTTGGCTGTTGTAATTGTTCCTCCTATTTTACGGAATATAGAAAAGATTCTTTCCCAAGGCCTCACAAAAGAAGGGATGGGATGATGAAATGTGTATCCATGGCTAATATGAGGCTTCAGTATCCCGTGCTTCCTTGATTAGTTGCAGTTTAGCATCAAAAAGGCGAATTTTGTACTACGCTGCAACCTTGGAACACATCCACTGGCCACTCATTCAGAATGCAGTGCCTTATAAAGTTATGTCTACATTTTCCCACTGAAGAAACTCAGTGTACGTTAGAAACACTGATCCATTCAGGGCTTTAGTTACCAGGTAGAACAACCTATTTCAGTTTCCATATGGCAGCTAACTGTTGTTTTGAGACACACTTTGAACGAGGAGGTGAATTACAACGGCATGATGAAATCGAGATAAATGAGGCACTAAGGTCCAAAAGGACTTAAATAAAACAATCTCCTGCATCTGCTGTAAAATTGAGGCCATTTGTTACTTTGAATAGGGCTGCAAGGCTAAATCAACATCTGGGCTGCTCTTGTTGGTCATTTGCCATTGCCGCTTTGGCCTGAATAAAGTGGGAAAAAAGTGAGGCAGCTAAGTGGATTAAATCTTTAACGAATGATAGATTGAGTCTATCTTCTATATATTTGCTCAAAAATGTCTGTTTTTATCAATTGCTAGTGAGCTTACAATTAGTGCTAGACTGATGAACAAGTGAATTCAAACACTGATGTTGCAGTAAAGTCAAGTAGAGACCTTTTCAAAATGTTATTTTATTTAATGAGGATGGAAAACAAGAGATGTTACCTGACTAGGCTCAATGATTGCCGCCTAATAGTGAGCGTCAAAACATGAGTACAGTGTTCAGTGACATTAGTCAACAAAGTCACTGTAAAATACAGTGTAATGGAATATAATAATAGGTTGGTCTATTTTTTCCATGTTAAACACACCTGCAGCGTCACGTTTTTTTTTATTTCAAACCTTATCCAATGACATATTAATTAGGTCTTAGGGCCTAATTAAAATGAAACGGTGACGAGAGCACTCTCTAATGAGCAACAGCAGAGAGGAACAGACAGCAAAGGGGAAGAGCGGGACAGAGAGCTTGATCCCAGAGAACAAAAGTGAGCTGTTACAATATAAAAATACATGCTCACAAACATTTGTGACCCACAGAACACAGTTCGCCCAACCTTCACAACCCTGACAAAAATACATGCATACACAATGGTAAGTAAAAAGCTTTCAAAGACAATTATGCCTCAAGCTCCCTGCGTTTCTCACATAAGGTTTTCTACCCCCCTTTCTCTGTGTACTAAAAGGCATAATAAATGAATTATAACCCTTTGATAATTCTTCTTCAAACTGAATTCAACAGAAGCCTCTAGTTTACTTTAATAACACCCCAGCTACTTGTTCTGTAATCATGGAATGAAATTCCACAACTGTTGTAATATTTACAGTTATTATATATGCACTGGTGCAAAAAAAAAATGTATGAATGATGGATGAAGAGTATTTCATCTACATGTTGCTTGGAGTGGCTTGGGACGATGCTTACTCACCATGCAGTGGAACTAGTTATGATGAAACCAGGGCAGTCAGGTACAGATAATAGAATCAGCCACAGTTCATTTTGGGCATCATCTGTATATAACCCCTGAGGTCCGCCTTATTATCTCAGTTTTCTTGCTAGTCGATTTGCAGACTTAACAAAAAAGATCATTTTCATTTTCATATACAAGCACGATCCATAAAGAAGTCATCAGTGGCCCTGTGGCTACCAAATAAAGAGTGGTTTGGAGTGGAGCTGATCCTCACCTCTTTGCATAATACTAATCGCAGTCATATACAAAGCGGTCTAAGCTTCAGATACAACAGAGCTGCTAACCTATTAGCCTTCAGTTTGAACGAGGCTTCTACTTAAGCCACAGATAGATGACACTAAGCACCGCCGTTGTCCAAATATGTGTGTGTGTATTAATCCTATGCACACTAAAAATGTTCATCATCTGTTATCACTCACTAAAATCACAAAGGGTGTACGCCTGTGGCATCAGTATGAAGGTGTCTTTATGAGAAATATCAGGTCAATACAAAAGTTGTTCAAAGTTAGGATGGGAGGCACACGCTGCAAACTACAGCTTAGGAGAAGCAATTGCTCTTTTGAGTCAAAGTCTTTTCCTGATCTCAAAGGGAAGTTCAATAAGCTGCAAAGTGCTGTAAAGATTTTTCCATGACCAGGTGCAAAATAAGAAAGGTGCCACAGATTTCACAAAGTTCCAGGGAAATCCATGGCACTATGACAAAAATACCACGCATGTTATTGGGTGTGCAGTCTGTCTTTGTGAATACAAATACATCCATCTTGCTAGATTTATGGTTTTATGATAGGACCATATTACAGGGTGTACTGTGACATTATTATTATTATACACAATATAACACAACCTAAATATTCAAGTGTTATACTTTCATGCTAAGATTATAATTTTCTACTTTCTCCCTTAAAGTCTGAATAAATACAATTCTGCTGGTTTGATTTATTAAATTCCACTTTCAAAGACACAGTACTGGCATGAACTGTTTGAGACTAAGCATCTCTTCTGAAACTTGCTGGTAACTTTGCTTTGATTTCTTTTCACAACAATAATGAGAATGCTGACTATAATAAAGATGTTAGTACATGTTAGTATTCTGTGCCACCACACTTTTGGCTTCTAAAGAAGTTTGTGGAAGTGACTTCAGGTGTTCTCTTCACATTGCAGAAACAGTGACCAATTGTCATGGTAACGGATGCTGATATACATTCTTCTCTCTTGCTTATGCCAACAGTTTCTCCTTAGGGTGTGAATGCTACCTGATCGATGGGTGCGGATGTGTATCATTTACCCAACTGTGAGGCCAGACAATACATTTTAGCAAGCCTACTGCCGACGGGCACCACCTGCCATGGGCTTATCAAAAATCCATGAGCGTCCAAATAATGCAGTATCATGGTTTACCACCTCCATCCTGAAGGTGAGATATGTTTGTTCTCTCACACCCAAAAACACACACTTAAACACAGTGACAGTAATTGATCTTAATTGTACTTATTTTACCACAAATCCCAGCTGCTTGAATGCCTGTAATGTCGCTAAAGCAGGCTGGTCGCTAAAGTGGCAGTTAGCAGGTCAAAGTGATTACACTATCAAGGGCATCTATTAGAATCCAATTTGGCCAGGTTGGGTCCTCAAACAGGCCCAGCTAACCTTCTTAATGGACATTCATTTATCTCCCGTTGTTAGGGAGCTGTTGAGTGCGAGGTCCACAGCTTTGGTGTTAAGCAGGATGGATGCGATATTTAGATCAATACGTCTGGCTTATGGGGAAAAATGGAATAATATACAGATGAAAAAAGGGTGATATTTCATTATGAATGCCAGTGTAATGTAACCATTAATGCCACTGTGTGTGTGTGTGTGTGTGGGGGGGGGTGTTCTGTGCACACACACACACACACACACACTATATAAGAGAGTGTACGGTATACACAACAACTTAAAGAGCCCGACACATGAAGGCATTTCTTCCATCACTTCGTTTCACACTGGTGAGATTCAATTTGAATAATGAGGAGAGGCACCTGTCAGACTTGATTATCTTGACACACGAACTGTAGTCCTAACACCTACATACTTCTGAAGAAAGGGGGGGGGGGGAAGAGACAGACAGCGCACACACTGCACTGCAGGGTACCTGCATTTTTTTTTTAACCACATACCTTGGAGCTTGAATAGACAATTTCCAGAGAGGTGCTGCTGTCGCAATACTGCGTCAATCACTGACCTCAGCATGACAAATTACCAATGGGAGATGATATCTATCACTCACACAAAACCACAGGTTCAGACCATGTGAAGAACATATGATGGACGCCGCTTTTTATGTCACTGCGCCCAGAAACCTTGGCAACTCTTTCTTAGTTTGTATAGCTTTCCTCTATCGGCGGTCTGGTGGCTCAACGGGAAACATTACCTGAAAGCAAATCCCACCAGACCTGTGTCATATCTCCTCTAATAAACCACCGACTGTACGGAGAATAGAACAATTAAACAGGTTGGCTTGCCTGTACTGTAAATTATGTAACCCTGCTCTTTCATACACTACACATCTTCTAAACCCACAGCACCTGAGGGAAGAATAATTGTCATAAGAGTGGAATTGATCCCTAACTTAAAAATTCACTCCAGCTTACACTCTGACAGGAAATCATTGTGCTCAGCCTGTGAGTCTCTGTCAGGCCTACCTTCATTGTGAACCACTGGTATTTCATCATCTGCAGCACAGATTTCAGTAGCGTTGATACAATGAAATATGGATCAGGGTATCCTGGTGACTCAGAAGCTTACAGGACCACGGTAAATACATGGTGCCCAAACGTTCTGCACAGTTGGACATATTAAACTGTAGGAAAGGCCTTTATCAAACCTGCACATCTTCCTGGTGTCAAAGTTCAGCTTCTCATTTATGCACGTAAAGGCTGTTGGAACAAGAAATAAAAACTCCCTGATATCAGGGTGAAATATAAGTGTTGTGTCTGATGCCACTGTTCTAGATGGGAAAAGGTCTTGGCAAGACACACCCGCCACCTGGGCGCCTGGACACGCTGACACCTGGAAGGGCCCGGCTGTGTGTGATACCTAAGTGTTTCAGATTCCCACCAGATGGCTGTGTGACGAGAGATCACACATACGGACAAACACGTACCCACAGACACATACCGCTGCCTCGCACAAATAATTCATGCTAGCCAGATGCACTGCAGATCTGCAGTTTTTAACTCGTATAAAAGGATCCTGCCGAGGTCCTGCGCAGGTGTTTGTGGTAGGGCAAAAGGCTTTTTATGCTTGATAACATACTTTATTTAGCGCGTCTTTAAATCACCTTGAAATTTAATGGACGTGAGAGTTGTAAAGGGAAAAGATTCCTTGTGAAATTATTTATGTCACTGTCAACAAAATATACTAACTAAGCCCCCTAACTGACTCTACAATATAGTTTTTATGTGCCAGTGCTGGGCAGAAACTCAAGGCTTGAAAAGGTTGTAGCACACGTGACAAACCAGATATTTTCTCCACTTGCCTCCTCGCACAGACTTGGAGACATAGTTCTTTATCTTGGTGACTCAGAAATTTTGTGGGAACAAAAGCCAGTCTCTAGATTTTGAATACTGTGAATGAACGGGAACAGACGAGATGAAAGACACAATGACGCCCTCTGCCCCTTCGAAGAACGACTTGAGAGGCGGAGTCGGTGAAACAAAAGCAAGCACAGAAGGACAAACAAAGTGATGAAAGCTTGGTGGATTCTGAAAAAGATGACACATTTCTTTCATTTGCAGAGAGAATGCCTGCTTATCAAAGCAATGTACAATACAGTGCTGAGGAGCAAGTCATTTTTTCTTTTGTTCTCTTTGCAATTGTACGGGAAATCACATGGCACATAAATCATGTGGACGTTTCTGTATTTTCCACCACGCACGCACCACTGCAATATGCTTTCAAGATGGAGACAATTTGTTTTTCAAGGGGCCCTTGGAAAAGAGCTTTGATGCCATCCGAAAGAATGCGAGAGGGAAAAAAAAACAGGCGCATTTCATTTAAGTTGCCCCCCCTTTGGAAGATTAATGTGTATTAGAGAAAGAGGGGGTGCCATCTTATATCAAAGTCCTTCGGTGACTCTTAGGCATGCTGGAAGTGTAGTGCATCAGAGAGCGAGAAACCCCACTGCTCCCATTCTTAAACTAAGGTGTTGCTACCAGTAAGACCAACACCACCCTCTCTCTGACTCGCTAGGATCGGTTCATTCATATTCCCCACCTTCCATCCCCAAGGCAATCAGTCATGTCTCAGTTATAATGGAAGGTACAGCAGTCACTCCGACCCAGCGAAAGGGAGCTCCTATTATTCCCTCATTGCATTGACAAATGATTCCTGGATATGATAGCAAGATAGAGGGTGGGGGGGGCATAATGTAAAGAGAGAGAGAGATAGAATATGGGGGAGAAGGGTAATGTTCAGGCTGCTAATGTTTGCTTTCAGATTTGAAATAAAGCTGCTGTGCAGAGATAGGAGACAGATCAATCAATGCACAAAGAACAGGGTTAGCATTCGGGGTCTAAGCAGGTGATTTGTCTGTTGGCTGAAACAGAATTGGACATTCATACAGGAATGGTTATGAATACGGAAAATGGAACAGTTCAGAAACGAAACGCTTCAGTAAGTCACAGAGACTGCAGCGGGAAACAGTGATGGTCTGTGAGGCGGCCATGTAGAAATTCCTCAATGAGGGCTTGGCTTCACCTCGTTTGGTATTTTACATGCTGTAATCGTTCATTATCTGAACTACTTGAGTACTTCACAGCTTCCAAAAAAGAGGCCACAGTGAGGAACAAGAGGTAGAAAGTTGTCAATCATCCACTTTCACTTGTGATGATGTTTTATGTGCTTCTGCTGGATATCATCTTATCTCCTTATGAAATGTCATATATCTACATTCTTTATTGATTAAATTAACCAAAACCCCTCAGTGCCTTTATTGTAACATACGGATACAAAGCACTACTCTAAAATGCATGGAAGTGTTCCACTGAAGCTAATATGGAGCTGGAGCCTCAGCAGCATGCATCTCCCAAAGTTGGCTGTGGAACGAAATTCCCTCCGTTTGTTTCCTGGACACAGCAGTGGCAATAAGCGAGCACACAACAAGTTACAGCAGATGTGTGCCTGCACTCATGCACATGCACTTTCAAGGCCAAAATGTACATTATAAAAAGTCAAATGAATGTTTAGTCTAACAGCAACACGGCAGCAGTAACTTTTTTTAGCTACAGCGTGCACTAGAGAGAGAGAGAGAGAGAGAGAGAGAGACGTGAGCAATAAACTGTGTATCAGTAAATAACACTGAAGTTTGTAGCCATTATTAAATGTCAAAAGCACAAGCAGGGTTCAGTTTAAAAGCGAGGCGCAATTTAGCACAGCCAGTTTGTTGTTGAATTATGCCCATCCAGCCCTAAATCAAGCTGTGCCCTATGAATCACTTGTGCCCTTGTGATTCATTGCAGCTGATTTGGATCTGAAATGTCCTTCCCTCCCTCTTACGCTATCTGATTGGCTTCCTGGTGTAGCTTCCTCCCATCTCCTTCATTTGTCTAATGAAGAGACTATTGATTACTCATGCAGACAGATGGACAGACAGATGGACAGAGAGGAAGTGACAAAAAGACGAGTAAACACGAAAACAGATACAGAGGCGATGCAGGACGAGAGCCAACAGACGGACGGTTGGTGCCAGAGATATTGTCTGAGCGATCTGACCAATGCGGAGCAATGAAAGGCAAATTGTTTCCATGCAGTTGACACAATATTTCACGAGGGAAAGCGAGATCGCTGAAAGAAACACAACCATTAATGCATCCTGTAGGTGAACACGTGCTTTCTAATTCCATGTCAGTACAGTTGCATGCATACTACACTTAGAGGCTGGCTTTGCTAAACGATCAACATATTTAAGGCTCCATTATGCAACTTGAGCTACTGCTCGTAGCTGGTGCTCTGCTCCACCGAATTCTAATCAAGTAGTTGAAGTTATAAAATTTAGGAGAAATAAGAAAACACCAAAACTTACTAATTAAGCAGAGATCATTGAAATTTGAATATCCTTTCATGGCATTCAGCTGACTGCAGATGAATTTTCCAATCTTAAATAAGGGGAGAATTAAAAGAAAAATAAAGGCAACTATGATGTTGAAGGATTCAAATTAATTCAGCTATGATTAGACTATTTTATTTTCTCTTTATCACAAACAAATGCTTAGACTGCCTGCTAGAAATGTGCAGAAATACACAATATAATCTCCTCTAGCTTGTGCAAAAGACACATGTATAATTACATTCACACAGTGTTCCCTGTATTACTCTGATTCACTTTCATCAAATGAGTATGGCCCGCACCCTTTTACCTCACTCTCCTTTCTCTGTAGTCAAACCCCTCTAAGTCAGGGCTGTAAGGGAACTGATCTCCTTTGATTCTCCTGGCCTAGGAGGAGACAGACAGGGAGAGAGAGAGAGAGAGACAGAGAGAGCATGCAGCAACCGCCCCAATCCTCTCATCCCGCCACCGGCACACACTTGTTTCCATCTGAACTTCTGTATTCTTCCCAGGGCTAGAGCGATGTGGTGAACAATGGGAGGGTGGAAGGGAGGGAGAGAAAGGTGTAAGAAGAGGTAAGAGCAGGCTCTGCATACAGACAAAGATATAGGCAAGAAAGAGAAGGACAGGGACAAAGAGAACGTGGAAAAGTCAGGGATTAGACACAAAAATAATTCAACAGCTTCAGCTGAGTCTCTCCTTTGCTGTCTGAGCTGTAGCTGAATGTGGTTCTTTTAATAGAATAAATAAACTTGTAGTCACATGTGTTCTACTGAACCACGTAGAGAAGAGGTGCAATATGCAGCAGAAAAGTGTTTCTAATTATCCAGCTGTAATTATGACTACAACTAGTGGACGCTCCTACTGCTAAAATGCATTTAAACACCTTTTGTTTTTTGACTGCAGATAGAGAGAGACAGGAGAGGCAGGAGGAGAAAGTGGGGGAGTTTTGCTTCTTAGCCACAGCTTCTAATTGATTTGGTTGCTTAATCCCTCTTGGATTGAGTTAGGGAGGGAGCAGAGCATGATTGAGGCATTTGAATTACCTCGGTGAGACGCAGTGGCAGCACGGAGGTCATTCAAATTGAATGTGGATCAGTCACCGCTCATGTTTACTCCAAGGATTTGGCTCCTGCTGACAGCCAGGACTCTCAGTCTGTTAGGACAGATCATCAGCGAGGCCATCGACTCCAGTTTGTTTGTTTGTCACATGACGATGCTGCAGTACTTGGGAGTTTTGCAGCAGATGCTGGAGTAGACTACAGCGGGAAGGGGGAGAATCTTCTGTCTCCAGCTACAAAACTATCAAACGTCCTTTTTCACACTCATGTTCCTCCTTTTCCACATGTTATCCTCCACACCCCCTCCCTTGCCACACATCTTTAGATGAGTGGAGCAGCTAACTTTGCTGGCAGCAGAACAGAATATCCATGCCAGAAGTGACTATGGGTCTCTTGACATTATGAGGTTAAGCACAAAAGAAACACATATTGAAGCTTAGCTCTGGACTAATATTGGAATGTGACCATGAAAGACACTTCTAATCTGTTCACCCAAAATCACATTAACTCCCCTAATGTATTTTCTCCACACTAAAAAAGCTGGGTCTGGGAACATTTTTAATGGGAAACTTTTCTCTTTACACTGCAGTTAGTGAAGGAAGGGCAGGGAGCAGGGGAGTGGTGTGGACCACAAAATGTTTCTTCCGTAACTAATCTGTGCTGATTTTGGAAGTCGGATGAGAATTCTGTGCACCCTGGAGAATGCATAGATGTGCTGTAAACAGAGCCGCTAATAAACACAGTGCACATTTATCAGAGTCACTTGTCAGGGCAAAGAAAAATCACCAGTCCATTGCAAGCATGAAACAGCTCTCTGGGCAGAAATACGAGAAATGGCACCCTCCTGAAATGTGAAGCCAAGCAGGACGCCATTGGAAGACAGATGATTGGCTGTCAGGATTTCTCTAAGACTAGCCGATCATCACACGGAGCACGCAGACTCTCTCTGGGGTCCCGTGGGGGATTGTGAGAGCCTGGTCTACAAAGCAAGGGAAGGAGAAGGGAGTGGGAGTGAAGAGGAGGTCATCGGGAACTGCTTTATTGAGGAGACAGGCGTGAAAACGATGGCAGCGCATATGACCAACTACAACAGCCTTCTATGACTCTATTCATAGCGGTCTTAATAACAGTGAGTGCACTTTCTACCCGTATGTCACATTTTCATAAGTGATCATTAGCTGCCATGGGGGTTGGATCAACATGCCCTTTTCTGTGACTAAAACATATGTTTTAGCTGCCATGGTCACACAACAGAGTACAATGACGGGACATTTCAAGCACTGCAGATCCACACTTAGGGTATGGGAGGTGAAAAGCAAAAGCACAAGATGCTACCACAGTGTGACGAAATGATCTCATTGCTGTCATAGTGTTATAATCTTGTCTTCATCGCTGTGTTAAAATACAGAAAATATTCATCAGTTCAAATAACCCTACACTAGTTGTTTCTGCTTGTTTGGGCTCCTTTGCACGCACACACTGGTACAGTAGTTCCATGTTGAGTTATATTCTCCTACTGTAATATCTTCTAGTGTCTTTTATTAGCAATTATTTGACAGACATAGTCAATTTCCAACAGGACTCCAAATACAAACATACAGTTTGTGTCACATACGGTACAAACCACTGCAGCAGCCAGACAACCCTGTGGTACATCACTGGAGGTTTACGTAGTGAAATCAGGGGTAGATGTTGTGGCTGTTGTAATAGCTGTTGCAGTAGCAGCAATTGACCCCCTGATAGTCTGCATGAGCTTTTCCAAAATAGAACAAAAGCAGATGAGACTCTAATCTCAGTAATAGCAGAATGGCTTTTCTCTCCCCATGGAGAAAGATAAGGGTCAGTAAGCCATGATTGTCCCGGTGTGATCTAAAAAAAAACTAAAAAGAAAAGAATGGTTGAGGAGGGGGAAGTATGGCTGTCCTCAGAGGACATGCTTCCTTTTCCAGCAGTTGGGACTCTCTCCTGATTCCACCAGAAGGTTGTAATTGTACTGTTGCATTTTTTCCATCATTTAGCTCCTCTAATCCCTGCTGCAGCATCTACAGCTGGATTATACATACTCATTTTTTAATGTATGACACAAGACAAATGACATTCCCTGGCACAATGGGATAGATTGTGCCAGGGAGGGTGCCTCAGACCTATTGGACAGGTGTTTACACTGTTTCTCCGTGTAATCAGAGGCAGGCTTCAGTTCATTGCAAATAAGTTTGGACTGCTTCTGTACAGTATATTTCCACAACAGGTGGAACAAAACCAACTGGGGTGCCAACAGCTGTGATGTGTCCTAAACATGTGGAATAAGTGTGGATATACAAACTTTCACAATTCTGCAGAGGTAATGTGGAAATAAATTCAGAATTCAAGGATTCAATTATGTCTTTCAACCCTGGCCATTTCTATGCCTCAATTATTCAGGGGACAGAAAGGAAGGGAGGGACATGTGAGTATGTGAAAGACAAATTAATCTTGATGGGCTGCAGCGCACATACAGTTTTCATTGGTAGCTCAGGTCCACCACCATATCAATTACTGCCAGCTTACTTCAGCAGTGCCCACATCTTCAGTCCGTCGCTTTATCATCCACAGGACCATTTGATTTAGCTTGGCTTTCAACTCTAATAAGGTAAACACCCAAAGTCACAATTACAAACATTCTGCCACTGTGAATTCTCCTTCGTAAAATTTGTTCCAGCTTGCATGAGTAAATTTCATTTTGCTACTGAAAAGACACCGTATCTACATGCAAATTAAGTTCCAATTCGTCTCTGTAGAAATTACCTTGATAGTGTTTATGCATAAACAAATGTGGTGTACTCACAGAAAAGCGGACAGTGAAAGGCGAGAACTACGACAGGCCTCAAGGACTGTAGCAAACAGAGTGCTGTCCAATATACATAGTAATGATTTCTATACACAATCTGCACAGTGAGCGCAGACTGGAGTTCATATAAGTCTGATATAAATAACCAAGCTGCATACATTAAAATCTATCAGTGAAAATGCATTGAACTAAAATATTTGCTATGCCAGAAGTATTTCACTTCAGTTTAATTTCCCACTGTATAATTTGGAAATTCTTTATGTGCTTTATTTAAAACTAAGTAATGTTGGAACTATTTGTCAGGAAAATGTTTACAGTGTTCAACTGTTAACGTCTGATACATTCTTTTTAAGTGATTGCTAGTGAAACAGATAATATAATATAATTTAATAAAATATAATATAATTATTTTTGTTGAATATTGCCTGATGAAGAGGTAATGCATTATCTTGCGTCTTTCTTATCTGGATGTTTATTCAGTAAGCATTTGCCCTTTCTGCTTTTATACGTTGAAACAGTTGGTGGCACGGTTATTATTCAGTTAAATACTCAAGTGAGTTGTGTTTGTTTGTGTATAGTAAACTGCAGGTCCAGAACTGTTGCTGGAAAGAACAAAAACCCAAGGCCTTTGGGTTGACGTGGAACCGAGCCTGGTATTTTAGGAAACTGTAATTTTGAGCATGTGATATTTATGTATCTAACTGATGTTGTAAACCTAATTGGTTTGTCAAGCTTGTATTGTGCTTCTTACATTAATCACTGCTGGTCCTGTGTCTTTGCAGGGTTTCCTGGTGGCAGCCGGTGGGGATACTGGGGGCAGGACTGTTTTTATGTGAAATTTGGCTTTATAGTAGTGTGGTGTTACTTTACTTGGTGTATGGACACTGATAGTGTGGTGAGTGATTTGTTTTGTTTGCATTTAGGTTGCTTTGTCCTGTTTCCTGTTCCCATGCTGTGCTGCCCCCCTTGATTGTCTTCTCTTTTTAATTTACCAGGACCAGCAGATGCCTTCTTCTAAACTAAATTTTGGACATTAATAAAATTGCTTATAAAAGTGCTTGAACTGTACATTTGGATGCTGTAGTGATTAAATGAAAGACACAATAACGACAAGCTACATTATTTAAATATTACCAGAAAATGCATGGTCATATTGTAGGACAAGTAGTCACTGTTTTGGTAAATGGTATTATATGACACAATCACAAAACACTAATTACAAAAAACATTTCGCCATTTAAGTACACCTCATGCACTCAGCATAGACTTCCCTCACATATACACATAACAGATATAGTCACATTGTCTGAGAAACTTAACTGGGGGATCAGGCTTCTTCCAAAGTGGGTCCTGAAGTACCTCATAGTTCTGTATTTGCACCCAGAGAGTAAACATGACACAGCTAATCTGCTTTTAATAAATTCCTTTTCAACAAAACTAATTCGCTTGTATTAGTCTTCATATTGAGTTTTTGATGGTTAAAAAACATATTGCTGTTGCAATTGCTGAAATCAAACATGTCAAGTTGCTATTTTGTCACATTAAAAGTGTAGTAAAGTAAAAACAATGGGAGTCTTTTATTGTGAAGCAGCCACAGGTAATTTTTTGTCTATGTTGATTCAAAACAAGGGCCCCCACAGACCCAGAACTGGCCCCAAGCAGAAGAAAAGTTAGAAAAAAAGCAGCGTGGCTCGTATAACGGGTATTGTGTAGGGTGGCTGGACCTTTGTGAATGGTGGTTGTGGCCACCACTGCCCACCCCTTGGCTCCGCCACTGCTTGAATGGGAAGATTAACTGACTCAAACATCTGAATGCATTTCTGTATAATGAAGCATACTATTGTCTTCTGCCTTGTGTTAGTGATTTAAAAAATATAGAGCTTTAAGCACAGGTCATTGTTGCCGTGACTATCTATCCTTTAACTCTGTATCAGGAAAACTATACGCTTTAAAAACAACTGCAAATTTTAGCACTGATGATTTACCAAGACGTTTATGCCTTGTTATATGACGTACCAGTCATCCATCCATCCATCAGTTCATCCATTTTCTTACTGATGTGGGGTCATAGTGGGAAGTTCAGCAGCAAACAAGTTGTTCAGAACTCCCTGTCCCCAGAAACATTTTCCGTCTCTGCCAAGGAATCCTGAGGCGCGTAACCTTCCCAGACCAGATAAGATTTATAATCTTTGTGTTCTGGGTCTGCCTCAGAGCTTGCTTCTAGTCAGATGTGCCCAAAAACTGCCAAGGGCGAGCACCCAGAAGGTATCTTGATAAGATGCCCAAACAACATCAACTGAATCTTTTTTACATGAAGGAGCAGTGCCTCTACTAGCAGCTCCCTTAGGATGTTCAAAATACGTACCTGCCTCTGACACTAAACCCAGTCAACCACTCAGAGGACGCAAATTTCAGCTGCTTGTATTAATTATTTCTGCACTAGCTAACGCTCATATGTTTGACTGAGTTTTTTTTCACTAAATTGTCCACATTACTGCTGATTCTGCACCCATCCACCTGTGAACCTAAGAATGTATTTTGACCTTGTGACAAAGACCCCCAGATATCTACTCCTTTGCACACCCCCCAAAAGAGCTATCCACCATTTTTGGGCAGGGAACCATGGGTCAGATTTGGCTGTCATTCAGCTACTTCACACAGGGATGCCATCAGCCCAGAAAATGTCTATACAGAAGCTGAATGTGATTTTTTTTCTTGATACCAGTGAATTTCAACTTGCTTAACTTCGATTATTTGTGTCATCGTGCGTCCCTGAATGAATTGAACCTTTTGCCCATGCTGGATAAAACATATGATGCTAAATGACTGCAGACGGGTGCTGCGTGGCACCAAGTAAAAGTAAAGCACAACAGAGCCACAAAGGAGACGTGAGTAATCATGGTTTAGAAATGTCACTTTGACTCCTGCCACCTTTTGCATTGATTGGATACAGACATAATTAAAAGTGACAGCTGCGCAATCAATAACCATCCCCCAACTCACACATGGGCGCGACTGCAGACTACCCTCTCAGCACCGTGTCTCTCATATGCTTATAGTCACAGACATGCTCTGTTGTTGGAGTAGTGAATCGCAGCGTGATCAAACCTGTCATGCAGCAGTAACAGATGTTATGTAAGAGGGTCATCCCTGCCTGGCGTGTTTCATTTCTCTCTCTCTCTCTCTCTGTCCCCCATGCATTGGTTCTCACCTCCACCAAGTGGGTGGGAGTGAAGACTCAGCAATAACAGACAGAAAACACCCATGAACAGTACGTGTTGGATCTAAACACTTCCCACGTGAACTCGGTTGTTCGTGATTTCATATGCCGTGGACGATTTTTACGAACACATTGATTCACAGAGTGAAAACTGAAGGAGAAAGACGATGCTCCGTAGACACGTGGAGAAATATTCAAAATAATGGAACAGTTTTATTTTGTGGTTTTGCGGTAAAAAACAGTTCAAAGCCAATTTAGACAGGGAGAAATTTTTGGGCTTCACAATGTGACACATGCAGAAAATGAACATGAAATAACTGAATGACTGGAGGAGGGAAAGGAAATCAGAATAGCTCTACCAAAATCCCTAACAAGCAAATGCCTACGTTTACACTGTGGCATCAGTGGGTGGATGATGACAAACAAGAGAAAATGTTTCCCAGTGGGTGCTTATTAAACGACTACTAAAATTACCATAGAATTTTGAATTCTAAAATTTAAAGTGGTTAAAAGAAATAGCTTGACATGTTGGGAATATGCTTATTCCCATTTCTATAACAGTTAAAAGATATCACTCAGCCCGTTGGCTGACGCTGAGAGAAATACAGTATCTGCTCTGGCTCTGGAAATCACACAGTTAAACACATAACCCCCACATTAAACCCCATTGTGACATTTTTAAACTGCAATTTTTGTCTGGAACAAACAAGATGTAATGTGAGCTTTAGCGGCGTCGTTAGGTATAAATTATGATCTCAGGACAGTCTCTTCCCTTGATTCCTTCTGCTTTCAGATCCCAGAAAGATTCAATATTTCATGTAACACTAGTTAAGAAGGCAAATAAGAATATTTCCCAAAGGTTCAAACTGATCTTCAAACTAAAACAACAGGGTTTAAACATTCTCAAATATCAATGATATGATTAATAGTTTCTAGATAAAAAAAAAATTCCTTTAGATTAATTCGATCCATTTCTAAGGTCTGGGATCTGTTCGCCTGAGTTGGCAACCATGTTAACACGCTGGACAATCAGAATTGGGATCGGCACTCAATTGGTCTCCCTCGTGCTTATACAAGCTTATTGCATTACCACCATCCCAGCATGTGAAGTGGAACAGAATATTTATTTAGGGATCATCTACCCACAACGTATTAAAAATTCAACGCTGGGGAGAGGGGTGGATGTGCTGGGATTGTGGAGGCGTAGGGATTGTAACAGTTGGAATAACTTTACAATATCCCCATGAGATAATGCATTTACAGAGGATAAGCTGAACTTCTGTAGATTTCCCTGGGTACCCCTTGCCCTGTGTTGTTCTTGTCAGTGACAGGAAATAAGATCCGATTTTCTCCAGAACATAGTCATCTGCTTCTTTTTGATGTTGTCGTGGTTTTTGTCCTATTTTTCCTCGGTTGGAAAGGTAAATGGTATCAGAACCTGTAATTACCGGAGCAAATGGCATCAGTGCGTCTACTGTACGTGTGTACATCTGGGGTGCCCCCTGGGGCAGACAGTGGCCCTATAAGCTCCTTTAGCGCAAGATAATTATGAGTAGATTAGTTGGAGGTTTGAGGTCAGTTACACCCTCTGTCCTGTCTGAGCGTCTGCCGGTCATTCACTTTGTGGATCGAATCCTCTAAATCCCTGCTGGATTCAGGCAACACTGTCAAAGAGGAGCACTAAAGCCCCAACCCCCCAGTGCACCGACACACACACTGACATTTTAAGATACATACTCACTAACGTTCAAAGGTTTGGGGTTGCTCAGAAATGTCATTTAGTTTTCACTCGAACTCTTAGCTTTTCATATTGATAAACGTGTATTAGCAAGTATAATTAAAGCACATAACTAATGTTTGCCAGTAATGGGCCACTGTAGATATATGTAGATATACCATAAATAGTCAAATAATTCTGAACAAGGATGAGGAAATAATTACTGTGACAGTCAAACACAGAGTTAATGTATGCAGCGGCCTTGTGAATGCCACATATTTGATCTATCTGCACTTTGAAAATGATGCTTTAGTTTAATGAGCTGAAAAGGCTATTTTCTCAGTGAAATTTTCCTCAATAGTACAAGAACACAGAACATGAATTACATGGGATTTATCTGTGATGTATGTGTCTTCTAATCTTTCTAACTTCAGCCATAAAGACTTGTGTGGATTCAATTTTCAATTTTCAATTTTATTTATATAGGGCCATTTTACAACAAAAGTTATCTCAAGGCACTTTACAGTGTAAGGTTTTAGACCTTACACAATATATCACTATACA